>JACYXH010000500.1:1520000-1525000 GCA_026745465.1 Lota lota | reverse complement strand
CAATGTCAAATAATGCACACAAACTGAAAAACACCAGCTGTAGTGTAGTCAGAGAATTCCTTCAAAATGTGCTTAATAAACGTGACAAATTAATATGAAAGGCATTGGTGTGTGTATTATGCAAGTTGTATCATATATATGGCAACATTTTGTTCCTAAAATGCATTATATCGTCTTAACTTTGTGCGGCAATACATCCAGCCAGGGAACACAATGGGCTACACAGCTCTAGTTAGTTAAATCAAGGGCCCCTCCCACATGTTGAGGCAATCATCGTCTCTGAAAGAATCCCCCATTTTCTTTAAGCTAAGAGTCTGATGGACGTGTAGGGGACTGACGTTTAGTCATAGTTTGTGGTGTTACTTTGTCACTGAGTTAAAGTAGATTTTGCTAGTAGGTACGTTTTACCTACACAACTTCATACATGTACGTGTGGAATTATATCAACCATAAAGAATGAGTGTTCCTGGAGCGTCCTAGAGTCTGGTTTAAAGGTCTTGAAGCAGATCAGACACTATCAGTTTCATAAACATTATCCTCTCCCCTCCCCTTCCTCCCTCCTCTCTTTCATCACCCCCACTCCCCTATTGTCCTCCCATCTCCCCTTGTCTCCTCTTTGCTCTACTCCTCCTCTGCTTTTATAGGGAAACCGAAGGATTCTGTATTGAAAGACAAAAGAGTGCGACAGACGAAAAGACAGACCGAAAGAGAGACAGACATATTGAACGAAAGAAAGATAGAAAGAGAGACAGACCAAGAGACAAGCAGACAGACAGATAGAGAGACAAGCAGAGAGACAGACAGATACACAGATAGTGAGACAGATTGCTCCATCTTCACCGCTGAAGAGGAGTTGAGTTTGGTCCAATCAGGAAGCCTATCTCGGTCAGCTGTCACAACGTCCTCCAATCAGAGAAGCCTACCTTGGTCAGCTGTCTCCACGTCCTCCAATCAGAGAAGCTCGCGGCAGGCGACTGCTTCCTGTCGAGGGGCGGGGTCAAAGGGGAGTGCTGGGAGCATGTTCTCCTCAAGCTCTGCCGTCATGGTAACCAAGGAGCAGCTGATGCTGGACCTGGTCCAATCAGAGGTGGGCTGAACCTTCGAGTCTCCTTCCTTATGAGGGCATTAGATAAAGTTAATAGATAAAACAATACATACAAGTTAAGGTCACAATGTGTAACATTTCATCTGGCTTGTAGTTTAAAGTTACATGGACATAGTATCTGTAGTCAATGCTGATCAATAGTCATTTAAATAATTGTTTCAATAAAATCACATCCTATAACTGATATATTCTACAGATAAAATGTTCTGGGCAGCCAATGCCTCTCTCTTTGTTTACAAGAATCTTTCTATCAACACTCCTCAAGCCGCTCCTCTCGGCCCCTAGCCAGCCGAGCTACGCTAGGTCACACGGTAGCACAGCCTGTAGGCTCATTCATACACTCCTCAAGCCGCTCCTCTCGGCCCCTAGCCAGCCGAGCTACGCTAGGTCACACGGTAGCACAGCCTGTAGGCTCATTCATACACTCCTCAAGCCGCTCCTCTCGGCCCCTAGCCAGCCGAGCTACGCTAGGTCACACGGTAGCACAGCCTGTAGGCTCATTCATACACTCTGTGTCCGCGAGGGCCTGTAGGCCGAGCCGTGCCAAGCCAGGCCGAGCCAGGACAGTATAGTATAGTGGAAAAACGCCACTTGTGTGTGATTTATTACTGTGTGTATTTGTGTGTGTCTGCCTGTGTGAGTGTGTGTGTGTGTGTTTCTCTACTGTGTGTATTTGTGTGTGTCTGCCTGTGTGAGTGCGCATGTGTGTGTGTGAGAGTGTGTGTGTGTGTGTGTGTGTGTGTGTGTGTGTGTGTGTGTGTGTGTGTGTTTGTGTGTTTCTGAGTTAGCCTCCTGAGAGGAACGCTGCTGCCGCTGCAGTAACGCATCTGGACCAGCAGAGGGCAGCACATCGAGTCGGGAAGCACCGGCAGGAGTTGGAAAATAAGAGACGGGAGAGAGAGGAGGAGGAGAGGAGACAGCAAGAAAAAGAGGAGAGAAAGGAGGAGGAGAGAGAGAAGAGAGAGGGGAGGATGCGTGAAGAGCTTGAAGAGGAGAGGAGATGGAGGGCAGAGGAGCTCAGGTTCAACCTGCTTCTCAATCATTGATCAAACTTTTGCTCAAATACATGGAAATGGAAACAGCTGTTTCTGTAGTATGATGTTGTGTCATAGTATATTTAATACTATGTATAATATGTTCAGTAATGTTTTCTTCTAGATTAAAGAGAGAGAGGGAGGAGGAGGAGAGGAGGGCTCATGAGGTGGAGACCAGGGAGAGAGAGAGACAGGAGCAGTCTAAAAGAGAGTCTGAGAGGAGGAGGCAGGAGGAGAGGAGGAGACATACGGAGAGACTACAGAGGATGAGAGAGGAGGAGGAGAAACGAAGAGCAGGTGAGGAGAATGGAGGGAAAAACACGTTCTCTAGTTATCTGCACACCAGGGAGTAGACTACCTGAGTTGTAGTTTGTTTAAAGGTAAACACATTCAGTTGTAGTTTGTTTACAGGTAAACACATTCAGTTGTAGTTTGTTTACAGGTAAACACATTCAGTTGTAGTTTGTTTACAGGTAAACACATTCAGTTGCAGCTTGTTTACATGTCCACAGCCTGAAATGTAACCACATTGTAGTTGTAGTTTTGTCAATAGGTAAACAACCTGAGTTGTAGTCCTTCTTCTCCAGCTGAACAGGAACATCTTCACCAGGAGGAGAAGGAGAGGAGGGAGGAGGAGAACAGAAGGTTGGAGGAGATGGATGAGGGCGAGAGGGAAGAATACCTCCGCAGGAGGCAGGAGGAAGAAGAGGAAAGGAGGAAGGTGGAGAAGGAGAGGAGGAGGAGGGAGGAGGAGGCCTCTCTCTCGGCCATAGAGGAAGCCAGACGCAAGGCGGCTCTCTTTGCTAGGTAAACGTGATACAAGCGAGGCTCAATATTTTCCGTTTATTGTTTTTTATGAATATAAAGAAATGTGTGTAAATCGAATGAAAAAAATCAATAATGGACATCAGTTCAAACCAAGGTGTTTCTTTAATTTCTTTTGACTTTTTAGCTGAAAAAAGGATTACAGAAAACAATGAGCCTTATATAAATTATGTCTGAAATTGAAACATTTGACTGTCATCTATTCTCTCTCCTGTGTGTTGACCTCTGACCTCCCTGCAGACAGAGGGCGCTGTTGGAGCAGCAGCTGTCCTTCCAACGGGGTCTCCTGCTGGAGGCAGAGGGGCTGGAGACCGGACAGGATATCTCCAGACCTTGGGTCTACTCCTACTTGACCCTTCTGGACCTTCTGGGACTCCCCCACCCTGACCCAGCGGAGCCTGACCTTTAACCCCTGGGCTCTGTTTAACTTCCAACCAGCTTCAATCACCAACCTCGAAATGAAACTAAAGACTGAACACTACTGTCCTGTTTAGATGAAGCTCTCTGTGGAGCGCATGTTCTCCAGTACATAGCCTTTAGTTTAGAATGCTAGGTAGCAAGGCTCAGAGAGCAGATAGACTGTGTAGATATTAGCCTTTAGTTTAGCATGCTAGGTAGCAAGGCTCAGAGAGCAGATAGACTGTGTAGACATTAGCCTTTAGTTTAGCATGCTAGGTAGCAAGGCTCAGAGAGCAGATAGACTGTGTAGACATTAGCCTTTAGTTTAGCATGCTAGGTAGCAAGGCTCAGAGAGCAGATAGACTGTGTAGACATTAGCCTTTAGTTTAGCATGCTAGGTAGCAAGGCTCAGAGAGCAGATAGACTGTGTAGACATTAGCCTTTAGTTTAGCATGCTAGGTAGCAAGGCTCAGACAGCCGATAGACTGTGTGGACATTAGCCTTTAGTTTAGCATGTTAGGTAGCAAGGCTCAGACAGCAGATAGACTGTGTAGACATTAGCCTTTAGTTTAGCATGTTAGGTAGCAAGGCTCAGAGAGCAGATAGACTGTGTAGACATTAGCCTTTAGTTTAGCATGCTAGGTAGCAAGGCTCAGACAGCCGATAGACTGTGTAGACATTAGCCTTTAGTTTAGCATGTTAGGTAGCAAGGCTCAGAGACCAGATAGACTGTGTAGACATTAGCCTTTAGTTTAGCATGCTAGGTTGCAAGGCTCAGAGAGCAGATAGACTGTGTAGACATTAGCCTTTAGTTTAGCATGCTAGGTAGCAAGGCTCAGAGACCAGATAGACTATGTAGACATTAGCCTTTAGTTTAGCATGCTAGGTAGCAAGGCTCAGAGAGCAGATAGACTGTGTAGACATTAGCCTTTAGTTTAGCATACTAGGTAGCAAGGCTCAGAGAGCAGATAGACTATGTAGACATTAGCCTTTAGTTTAGCATGCTAGGTAGCAAGGCTCAGAGAGCAGATAGACTGTGTAGACATTAGCCTTTAGTTTAGCATGCTAGGTAGCAAGGCTCAGAGAGCAGATAGACTGTGTAGACATTAGCCTTTAGTTTAGCATGTTAGGTAGCAAGGCTCAGAGAGCAGATAGACTGTGTAGACATTAGCCTTTAGTTTAGCATGCTAGGTAGCAAGGCTCAGACAGCAGATAGACTGTGTAGACATTAGCCTTTAGTTTAGCATGCTAGGTAGCAAGGCTCAGACAGCCGATAGACTGTGTAGACATTAGCCTTTAGTTTTGCATGCTAGGTAGCAAGGCTCAGAGAGCAGATAGACTGTGTAGACATTAGCCTTTAGTTTTGCATGCTAGGTAGCAAGGCTCAGAGAGCAGATAGACTGTGTAGACATTAGCCTTTAGTTTAGCATACTAGGTAGCAAGGCTCAGAGAGCAGATAGACTGTGTAGACATTAGCCTTTAGTTTAGCATGCTAGGTAGCAAGGCTCAGAGAGCAGATAGACTGTGTAGACATTAGCCTTTAGCATGCTAGGTAGCAAGGCTCAGAGAGCAGATACACTAGACATTGGCCTTTCGTTTAGCATGCTAGGTAGCAAGGCTCAGAGAACAGATAGACT
>JACYXH010000500.1:1502500-1507500 GCA_026745465.1 Lota lota | reverse complement strand
CTACTGGGTCTACATAGCTACTGGGTCTAGGATCTAGTATCAATACTGGACCTACTGGGTCTACATAGCCACTGGGTCTACATAGCTACTGGGTCTACATAGCTACTGGGTCTAGGATCTAGTATCAATACTGGACCTACTGGGTCTACATAGCTACTGGGTCTACATAGCTACTGGGTCTACATAGCTACTGGGTCTAGGATCTAGTATCAATACTGGACCTACTGGGTCTACATAGCCACTGGGTCTACATAGCTACTGGGTCTACATAGCTACTGGGTCTACATAGCCACTGGGTCTACATAGCTACTGGGTCTACATAGCTACTGGGTCTAGGATCTAGTATCAATACTGGACCTACTGGGTCTACATAGCTACTGGGTCTACATAGCTACTGGGTCTACATAGTTACTGGGTCTACATAGCCACTGGGTCTACATAGCTACTGGGTCTACATAGCTACTGGGTCTAGGATCTAGTATCAATACTGGACCTACTGGGTCTACATAGCTACTGGGTCTACATAGCTACTGGGTCTACATAGCCACTGGGTCTACATAGCTACTGGGTCTACATAGCTACTGGGTCTAGGATCTAGTATCAATACTGGACCTACTGGGTCTACATAGCTACTGGGTCTACATAGCTACTGGGTCTACATAGCCACTGGGTCTACATAGCTACTGGGTCTACATAGCTACTGGGTCTAGGATCTAGTATCAATACTGGACCTACTGGGTCTACATAGCTACTGGGTCTACATAGGTACTCTTAGGCAGGGTTAGGGTTAACCCTAACCCTGCATGACCACAGGTCACCCTAGCCTCTCTGAGGCAGGGTTAGGGTTAACCCTAACCCTACACACAGGTCACCCTAGCCCCTCTTAGGCAGGGTTAGGGTTAACCCTAACCCTACACACAGGTCACCCTAGCCCCTCTTAGGCACCGTAATCCTCTGGCTCTACCATCTAGGCCTTCCATTCTCCCCTCTCTCCCACCACTTTCCCTTAACCTGACACTTTCCTCATCCCTCCACTCACACCTGTCCTTCATCCACCTAAATGACCTGACCCCCCCCCCCCCCCCCCACCACAACGTCTCCCAGTACCTAGAGCACGCCCCCCTCCTGCCATCCCACCAGGACCGCCCACCATAGAGGACCTCCCCAATCCACCTATAGGTCAGCGGTGACTCATCACGGCCCCTGCCTCTTTAATCACCAGGCCTAATCGCCTCCCACCGGGACAGCATCGTCCCCTAGGCCTGACATTAACTTGGTTGGTTAGGCTCTTTGGTTTGGCTAACCCTAACCCTAACCTACTTAGATCCACGTCCCCTAGGCCTGACATTAACTTGGTTGTCTTTTCGTAACCTCTCCCTTCTCCCTTTCCCAGCCAAAAACCTTTTTCCCTCCCCCTCATTCTACTCTTTCCCTCCCCCTTCCCCGATCCTAACCACTCAATCCTCAGTTAGCCAGCCCTTCCTTCCTTCGTTTTTCTTCTCCCCTTTCATTTTTTTTCCATTTATATAAAAAATATATATTCTTTGATAGTTTAGGTTTGCCACGGTTACATTTTTCTTGTAGTTTGCTTGTGCCCGTGCCCTTCTCCCCTTGCGCCACTAGATGGTGCCAGGGGTGATCCCTTATCTCTTACCTAACCCTGACCTTGACCCTGACCCTAACCCTGCATCTATGCTAGGTGTGTGGACATTATGTTATGTGTAATATGTGTACATTGTTTGTGCATGTTGTGTGTGTTATGTGTCTGTAATATGTGTGTGTACGTTAGGTATGTACGTTTGTGTATGTTATGTGTGTACGTTATGTTTGTGTGTTGTGTGTGTACATAATGTGTGTACGTTATGTTTGTGTGTTGTGTGTGTACATTATGTGTGTGAATTATGTGTGTACGTTGTGTTTGTGTAACATGTGTACGTCATGTGTAGATGTCATGGTTATGGGCAGTAGAGTTGGCTCAACAGGTGAATGTTGTCAGTCCTTTATTGACAAGAAAGTAAGAAAACATGTGCGTCGGCAGCCGATGAGGATAAAGATGCAAAAAGATGAAGGATACATTTTCAGATGACAACCTTACCTCCTCTGTATCATTAACGTTTTGATTTACTTTATTCACCCACTGCTGTAATATCAATCAATAAATAAACAACGTGAACAAGAATTGAAACATTATTATAATAATTCTTATTTCATTTTGGCAGGAGTGACAATGAAGACACAACATGCACACGTCTGATGTGATCAGAAAGCCTGACACCCAGCGGAATAAAGGTGTGGAGATCTGGAAACACACCGATTTAAATCAAATGAAATGACTCAGACAATGGATCCTGTAAAGGTTACACTTTACAAACTCACTAGAAAAGACTATCTATACTCAAACACAAGCTAACTAAATACTAGCGTAGTTTTACCGTCAGCTGGTTTGGGACTCGAGGAATATATTAATCAATGACTAAACATGAATAAAGTTACATAATTGGTTGAAATGAGGAAGCCCCTCCTTCGTGGAGCTAGCAAATGTGGTAGGCTAGGTCACTAGGCTCACTAGGCTAGTTAACTAGGTTTACTAGCCTTGTGAGCTAGCAAATGTGGTAGGCTAGGTCACTAGGCTCACTAGGCTAGTTAATTAGGTTTACTAGCCTTGTGAGCTAGCAAATGTGGTAGGCTAGGTCACTAGGCTCACTAGGCTAGTTAACTAGGTTAACTAGCCTTGTGAGCTAGCAAATGTGGTAGGCTAGGTACACTAGGCTAGTTAACTAGCCTAGTGAGCTAGCAAATGTGGTAGGCTAGGTCACTAGGCTCACTAGGCTAGTTAACTGGTTAACTTACTAGGATAGCTGGCTAGAATACCTTGCAAATAAATTCATTACCTGGCTTCCATAACACTGATTCACTGCCAGTCAACAGCCATTCTTCTTATAAACATAACTCAATAAAACAACAAGAGCTTTTAGGTATTAAATAATCTGATATAAAAACACACAATTTGAACCTCGAATGGCAATGCTCCCTCCAACTGTGCCCCCGCGTCTGTGGGCCGTCGCACACCAACACAACACACCGTCTGAGATGCTACGGTAATGCTACCTCTACTTCCATGGCTTCATGCACTACGGCCCCGTAGCACAAAAGCATTTCTGTCCAATTGTCGTCGACTCCTTTATAATTTTTAATGCTAAGCTGCACAAACCTGGGAAAAGCTTGGTAGGGTTTAGCGTCTTGCTAGTATGAGGAAGGTATATTTATACATGTGGACTCGTTAAACACGTAGTAGAATAAGAACAGGAAGGCTCCTTTGAGATGGAAGTCGTTGTGGGGCGGGGAGGGCGGGCCCTGGACCTCATTGGTCAGCCGTTAGGTCTCTGGCCCCCTACCACTCGCCGGTCAGTTTGGTGTTTTGGTCTCGTTTGGGCGGGGCGGGGGCGGGGCCACGGCGCAGCGTTGCATAGCCTGAGATGTGGGCGTGTTTGGCTGACTGGGAGCGGGCGTGGTGGCGGGACAGGGTCTGGCTGTGACCCGGGACCCCCTTCTGCCCCTGCAGGAGCTCCGGAGGGGGGGGGGGGAGCAGGGCCATATCGTCCATGGTGACCACGGGCTCCATCTTGGAGGAGGAGGTGGAGAGCAGGCGGGAGGCGGACAGGCAGCCGTGGCGGGTCACTGACTTCCTCTTCAGCGTGCGGTTCAGGTCCTCCAGGAAATGAGGCTGCAGCGCCAGACCAGCCGCCGCCACGGCGGCCTTCGGGGAGGTGGGGGGCACGGGGGAGGAGGAGTAGGAGGAGAGGGAGGGGGGCGGGGTCTGGGAGAGAGGAGGAGGAGAGAGGGGCGTGTTGCTGCTCCTCCTGCTAAGTGCGACGCCTGCTCCCTTCTTTAGAGAGCCGCCTTGTTTCCATGACGACACAGGGGCGGAGGAGGGGGGCTGCTGGGGCTGGGGGTTGACCACGGCAACGCGGGGGGGAGGGGGGTTGAACTCAGGAGGAGGAAACAGCTCTGAGTCGCTGGGAGGAGGAGGGAAGTAGTCAGGGGAGGAGTGGAGGTGAGGAGCCTGGGAGGGGGGAGGAGAAGGGGGGGAGGGGGGGCGGTGCTGACCCGTCTGCAGCCCCTGCAGCACCAGGGGGAGCTGGGCCAGATTCAGCTTGCCTGGCTTGGGAGGAGCAGAGTCTTTGGAAGGAGATCCCCCGCTGGAGGAGGAGGTGGGGGGCGTCTGGGCGAACAGGCTGACCAGACTGTCCACCTTCTTGGGCCGCTCCTCCTGGGAGTCGGCCCGGATGGAGGAGGCACGCTGAGGAGCAGGAGGCCTTAGCTTGGAGGAGCAGCCCCCCACTGACGGGGGAGGAGGGGGGAAGTCATTCTCAGAGGGGGGAGGGGGGAACTCTGGGGAAAGGAGCGCCACGCTGCTCCCCCGCCCCCACTTGGGCTTGGCCTTAACGGCCGGAGGAGACAGAGGAGCGGAGGAGGAGGAGGAGGGGGGAGAGTTCCCTGGGAACTGGTTCACTATCTGTTTAACCAGGGAGGAAGTTGCCACGGCAACCAGGGAGGGTGAGGAGGAAGAGGAGGGAGAGGAAGCGGGGGTCGAGAGAGGGAGGTGCCGGGAGGAGAGGCTGTGCTGCTTGGGGAGGGTGGGCGGCGGTTGGCTGGGGGAGTGGCCTGCAGAGAAGCTCTGCTGCTTTCTCATTGGTCCATGGCTGTTTAATGGGGGAGTCGGGGAGATGGGGGAGAGGGGGGAGAGGGCGAGGGGGAGGGAGGAGGGGCCAGAGGGCTTGGGGGCTGTCTGTGGCGGAAAGCCTCCGCTGAAGCCCTTGGGAGGAGCAGGGGGGAGGAACTGGAGGGAGGCAGGGGGAGAAAGCTGGGGAGGGGGAGGAGGGGGAGGAGGGGGAGGAGAATCCTCCTGGTGGGAGCTGAAGTCGTACTCCATGTGGGGGAACTTGTGGGAGAGGAACTCCTGAAGCCCGGCGTTGCAGAGGGAGGAGTGCTGGCCGGGG
>JACYXH010000500.1:1495000-1500000 GCA_026745465.1 Lota lota | reverse complement strand
CTGAGTGTGAAGCACTTCCTGAGTCCTCAGCAACACTTCCTGAGTCCTCAGCAACACTTCCTGAGTGTGAAGCACTTCCTGAGTCCTCAGCAACACTTCCTGAGTGTGAAGCACTTCCTGAGTCCTCAGCAACACTTCCTGAGTGTGAAGCACTTCCTGAGTCCTCAGCAACACTTCCTGAGTGTGAAGCACTTCCTGAGTCCTCAGCAACACTTCCTGAGATCTCAGCAACACTTCCTGAGTCCTCAGCAACACTTCCTGAGTGTGAAGTCGTTGTCAAGAAAATGGAAGGACAGACAGACAGAGACTCCTCTGATTCTAGTTAGATTATTATTAATGTCACACCCTAACTATAGTTAGATTATTATTAATGTCTAGTCACACCCTAACTATAGTTAGATTATTATTAATGTCACACCCTAACTATAGTTAGATTATTATTAATGTCTAGTCACACCCTAACTATAGTTAGATTATTATTAATGTCACACCCTAACTATAGTTAGATTATTATTAATGTCTAGTCACACCCTAACTATAGTTAGATTATTATTAATGTCTAGTCACACCCTAACTATAGTTAGATTATTATTAATGTCTAGTCACACCCTAACTATAGTTAGATTATTATTCATGTCTAGTCACACCCTAACTATAGTTAGATTATTATTAATGTCTAGTCACACCCTAACTATAGTTAGATTATTATTAATGTCTAGTCACAGCCTAGCTATAGTTAGATTATTATTAATGTCTAGTCACACCCTAACTATAGTTAGATTATTATTAATGTCACACCCTAACTATAGTTAGATTATTATTAATGTCTAGTCACACCCTAACTATAGTTAGATTATTATTAATGTCACACCCTAACTATAGTTAGATTATTATTAATGTCTAGTCACACCCTAACTATAGTTAGATTATTATTCATGTCTAGTCACACCCTAACTATAGTTAGATTATTATTAATGTCTAGTCACACCCTAACTATAGTTAGATTATTATTAATGTCTAGTCACACCCTAACTATAGTTAGATTATTATTAATGTCACACCCTAACTATAGTTAGATTATTATTAATGTCTAGTCACACCCTAACTATAGTTAGATTATTATTAATGTCTAGTCACACCCTAACTATAGTTAGATTATTATTAATGTCTAGTCACACCCTAACTATAGTTAGATTATTATTCATGTCTAGTCACACCCTAACTATAGTTAGATTATTATTAATGTCTAGTCACAGCCTAACTATAGTTAGATTATTATTAATGTCACACCCTAACTATAGTTAGATTATTATTAATGTCTAGTCACACCCTAACTATAGTTAGATTATTATTAATGTCTAGTCACACCCTAACTATAGTTAGATTATTATTAATATCTAGTCACATCCTAACTATAGTTAGATTATTATTAATATCTAGTCACACCCTGGCCAAACCTCCCCACCTCCTGTACACAAAGGAATGGCCAAACGATGCTTCACCTTTAACCCCTGGCAGAGAAGAAATGGAAACACGGGAGTGGTTGTCAGATCAGTGTGTGTGTGTGTGTGTCTGTGTGTGTGTGTGTGTGTGTGTGTGTGTGTGTGTGTGTGTGTGTGTGTGTGTGTGTGTGTGTGTGTGTGTGTGTGTGTGTGTGTGTGTGTGTGTGTGTGTGTGTGTGTCCCCGTACCTCTCCTCTCCTCCAGGCATCAGAGAAGATGGAGCTGACCATGGCCTGGGCATGGCCTGATGATGTCATCTCTGAGACACCGCTGTCTGATTGGCTGGAGTGGTTAGACTGAGACTCTGGAAAAGACAGACAGGTGGACTTTAACCCCAAACTGACAGACAGACAGGCCGGGAGCTAAAGACACATACAGACAGGCAGACAGACAGACAGACAGACAGACAGGCAGGCAGACAGACAGACAGACAGGGAGCTAGAGAGACAAACGGTCAGGCCAAGAGCTAAAGACACAGACAGACAGACAGACAGACAGACAGACAGACAGACAGACAGGCAGCTAGAAAGACAGACAGACACATTTACAAAGAGGCAGACAGATAGGCAGGTACCTGGCAGGCTTGAGTTGCTGGATCCTGATTGGATGGAGGAAGAAGACAGTGAGGACCAATCGTATGCTGCCTCTGATCTTCTAGTGGCCTCCTGGAAATTCAGGTACAGCTGCTTCCCGTACTGAGATCAACACAGATTATATAATACACAGATTACTACAGATTATATACAACTCACAGATTAACAGATTATATAATACACCGATTACTACAGATTATATACAACTCACCGATTATATAATACACAGATTACTACAGATTATATACAACTCACAGATTATATAATACACCGATTACTACAGATTATATACAACTCACCGATTATATAATACACCGATTACTACAGATTATATACAACTCACCGATTATATAATACACCGATTACTACAGATTATATACAACTCACAGATTAACAGATTATATAATACACCGATTACTACAGATTATATACAACTCACCGATTATATAATACACAGATTACTACAGATTATATACAACTCACAGATTCACACTGATTATATAATACACAGATTACTACAGATTATATACAACTCAGATTAACACCGATTATATACAGCACACAGATAAACACAGATTATATATATCACAGATTAACAGATTATATATATTACAAAGATTATCTTGAAATTACAACACGCACACACACACAGATTATATATAGCTATTCAACACACACACATATTCACGCAGATTATATATAGCTATTTAACAGAAATAGTGAGTAAACTTGTTTTGTTACCTTGGCAATACGAATACTGTTGATCCACTGTTGGAGTGTTCTAACATCATCACAGCAGAGATACTTGATGTACTGAGACTTCTTCTGTATCTGAGGATGCTACACACACAAACAGGTACATATTGGAGATCTAGTACAACAGACAGAGCTATTAGTACTGAGAGCAGGACAAAGGTTCTTGTGTCTGAGGCATCGCCATGCAATCAGAGTATGGCTAGAGCTCTCAACAGCTTCTTTATTATTGGTTCATTCCTATGACTTTATAATTCGGGTTAAAGGTTAAGGAAGGTTCAACAGAAGCGCACCACAGTGATTTTAGTTTGAGGATATTTGCTAGCAAAACAAAATAGCTTGTTGAAAAATGACAGATTTCTTTGTTCTAAAGACTGGACATTGGACTATATTTCACACTATTAGGTCACTGATATGGATATTCAACGCGTTTTGTTCCTAATATCGAGGACTTCGTGTGGCAGTTAGGGAAATATCTGTGAAACATTGTCTAATGTGTAAACACTCATCTGAGATAAATCAGCTCTCAATGAGCTGTTGAGATTAGGAAGCAAAAAAGGGGGAATACTGAACGTCAAACTGAAGTCATCATTGCTGATACAAGTGTGCATGTTCCGTCTGCCTGAAACAAACAAAATATATATTTTATATATATGTTATATATAAGATCGAATTAATCCAATGTAGCCTAAAATATTGAACTATTAGGCAGCAATAAGTGTGTGTAGAGTTCTTAATTGTGTGGTTGTTTATTAATCATTTTTATATCAATATGTGTCTCATTAACTGCCTTATTCGTTCATTATTTGTTCTTTTATAATTATATAATTAAAAAGGTTAATGTCGTTGTTGCCATCATTATTATTATATCCTACCTTATCTCCTACTAAACATTGTAGGCCATACCTTGTGTAACCCCTCAAACAAAAGCGCTCCAGCAGTTCTGTTGTGGGAACATACATCTACTACACCTGGTAGGCCTAAAGGCTTCATCGCTTATAGTTCTGATCCTAACTGATATGGGACTTGATAAATATGTAACATCTTGAGATTAAACTAACGTCACTCGGTCCAATGTGTAAATTAGCCTTGTATTCTCAAAAGTAAAACTAAATCTGGCATGGAAATAAAGAGTAAATAAAATAAGACCAAAAGGATCTAACATTGTTAGCGCGCATGTATGATCAAAGCACTGGTAGTCACACGGCAGTCTGGCCGCTTATGCCCTCGTACGGATGGGTGGACACCTTTAATGTACATGTGTAGTATAAGTCATGTAAGAGCTTCATAAAAGCCTTGTGTTTCAGGCAAAGAGCAGGGGACCAAGCATTGACCCTTGAGGAACACCCCAAAGCATCGTTTGCACATTTTGGATGTGATGTGTGTGTGGGTGCATGTGCGTTACCTTTAGCACCAGGCAGTAGTCGGTGGGAGCTTTGTATTTACTCCTGTAGTCCTGACCGTAGTAGATGTTGACATGGTGCAGCTGGAGGAAACACACCAGGTCCCTGGATGTCTGCACACACACAAAATAATAACCATGACTATGTTTATAATAAAGGTTGCAGGTGTACGCTACAAATGTTCACAGACGTCTGATTGGGTGTGATCTTTGAGGGGCGTGGTCTATATTAGGGGCTGTGATTGGAGTGTGGTCTGACCTTGGCTTTGCCCTTGGGGACATAGTAGATCCCAGGGTTAGGGTTCCTTTGAGGGGCTGTGATTGGAGTGTGGTCTGACCTTGGCTTTGCCCTTGGGGACATAGTAGATCCCAGGGTTAGGGTTAGGGTTCCTTTGAGGGGCTGTGACTGGAGTCTGACCTTGGCTTTGCCCTTGGGGACATAGTAGATCCCAGGGTTAGGGTTCCTTTGAGGGGCTGTGACTGGAGTCTGACCTTGGCTTTGCCCTTGGGGACATAGTAGATCCCAGGGTTAGGGCTAGGGTTCCTTTGAGGGGCTGTGACTGGAGTCTGACCTTGGCTTTGCCCTTGGGGACATAGTAGATCCCAGGGTTAGGGTTCCTTTGAGGGGCTGTGACTGGAGTCTGACCTCTGGCTTTGCCCTTGGGGACATAGTAGATCCCAGGGTTAGGGTTAGGGTTCCTTTGAGGGGCTGTGACTGGAGTCTGACCTTGGCTTTGCCCTTGGGGACAT
>JACYXH010000500.1:1485000-1487500 GCA_026745465.1 Lota lota | reverse complement strand
CCAGTCTGTTATTTTATACATGATGATACGTAGCTGTGGTCATGTCTCAGTATTACAAGAGGATCTCCAGTCTGTTATTTTATACATGATGATACGTAGCTGTGGTCATGTCTCAGTATTACAAGATCCAGTCTGTTATTTTATACATGATGATACGTAGCTGTGGTCATGTCTCAGTGTTACAAGAGGATCTCCAGTCTGTTATTTTATACATGATGATACGTAGCTGTGGTCATGTCTCAGTATTACAAGAGGATCTCCAGTCTGTTATTTTATAGAATTATTCTAGAAAAGCATGCATACAATCCAAAATGATTCGCTTTTTGTTTCCCAGTTGCCCATGTTTTCTCCTTGTGAGGGAGCTACGAAACGCTTTTATATATTAAAAAATATATACAAATATTCCAACTATGGACTATGAAAATGAAATCAGGTTTGCCATCTACCGTCTGCCAGCATTCCAGTGAACAGTAAAATGGGCCCACTGCACGATAACTAGACCCATTCCAGTGAACGCAGCATAGTGATGGGCCCACTGCACGATAACTAGACCCATTCCAGTGAACGCAGCATAGTGATGGGCCCACTGCTCGATAACTAGACCCATTCCAGTGAACAGTAAAATGGGCCCACTGCTCGATAACTAGACCCATTCCAGTGAACGCAGCATAGTGATGGGCCCACTGCACGATAACTAGACCCATTCCAGTGAACAGTAAAATGGGCCCACTGCTCGATAACTAGACCCATTCCAGTGAACGCAGCATAGTGATGGGCCCACTGCTCGATAACTAGACCCATTCCAGTGAACGCAGCATAGTGATGGGCCCACTGCACGATAACTAGACCCATTCCAGTGAACGCAGCATAGTGATGGGCCCACTGCTCGATAACTAGACCCATTCCAGTGAACAGTAAAATGGGCCCACTGCTCGATAACTAGACCCATTCCAGTGAACGCAGCATAGTGATGGGCCCACTGCACGATAACTAGACCCATTCCAGTGAACAGTAAAATGGGCCCACTGCTCGATAACTAGACCCATTCCAGTGAACGCAGCATAGTGATGGGCCCACTGCTCGATAACTAGACCCATTCCAGTGAACGCAGCATAGTGATGGGCCCACTGTTCGATAACTAGACCCATTCCAGTGAACGCAGCATAGTGATGGGCCCACTGCACGATAACTAGACCCATTCCAGTGAACAGTAAAATGGGCCCACTGCTCGATAACTAGACCCATTCCAGTGAACGCAGCATAGTGATGGGCCCACTGCACGATAACTAGACCCATTCCAGTGAACAGTAAAATGGGCCCACTGCTCGATAACTAGACCCATTCCAGTGAACGCAGCATAGTGATGGGCCCACTGCTCGATAACTAGACCCATTCCAGTGAACGCAGCATAGTGATGGGCCCACTGCTCGATAACTAGACCCATTCCAGTGAACGCAGCATAGTGATGGGCCCACTGCACGATAACTAGACCCATTCCAGTGAACAGTAAAATGGGCCCACTGCTCGATAACTAGACCCATTCCAGTGAACAGTAAAATGGGCCCACTGCTCGATAACTAGACCCATTCCAGTGAACGCAGCATAGTGATGGGCCCACTGCTCGATAACTAGACCCATTCCAGTGAACGCAGCATAGTGATGGGCCCACTGCTCGATAACTAGACCCATTCCAGTGAACGCAGCATAGTGATGGGCCCACTGCTCGATAACTAGACCCATTCCAGTGAACGCATCATAGTGATGGGCCCACTGCTCGATAACTAGACCCATTCCAGTGAACGCAGCATAGTGATGGGCCCACTGCACGATAACTAGACCCATTCCAGTGAACAGTAAAATGGGCCCACTGCTCGATAACTAGACCCATTCCAGTGAACAGTAAAATGGGCCCACTGCACGATAACTAGACCCAATCCAGTGAACGCAGCATAGGGATGGGCCCACTGCTCGATAACTAGACCCATTCCAGTGAACAGTAAAATGGGCCCACTGCTCGATAACTAGACCCATTCCAGTGAACGCAGCATAGTGATGGGCCCACTGCTCGATAACTAGACCCATTCCAGTGAACGCAGCATAGTGATGGGCCCACTGCTCGATAACTAGACCCATTCCAGTGAACGCAGCATAGTGATGGGCCCACTGCTCGATAACTAGACCCATTCCAGTGAACGCAGCATAGTGATGGGCCCACTGCTCGATAACTAGACCCATTCCAGTGAACGCAGCATAGTGATGGGCCCACTGCACGATAACTAGACCCATTCCAGTGAACGCAGCATAGTGATGGGCCCACTGCTCGATAACTAGACCCATTCCAGTGAACGCAGCATAGTGATGGGCCCACTGCTCGATAACTAGACCCATTCCAGTGAACGCAGCATAGTGATGGGCCCACTGCTCGATAACTAGACCCATTCCAGTGAACGCAGCATAGTGATGGGCCCACTGTTCGATAACTAGACCCATTCCAGTGAAC
>JACYXH010000500.1:1477500-1480000 GCA_026745465.1 Lota lota | reverse complement strand
ATGGACATAACCACAGGTCCTATCCTAGCACCTAAAGCACCCAGCTCCTACTCCACAATATGATATTCCTCAAATATATCACTAAACACATCCCAGGTCTCTGTATCTGCTGTCTCCTTGTCTTCTCTCTGTCCACCTATCTCTCTGTGCGTCTGTCAATTTGACGGGAACATATTCAACATCTCGTTGCTGGCTGAGGAAGTGAAAGCCAATGAGAGGGAGGGGCTTAGCTGCTGTACCAACTCACATGCAGCAGCGCTTATCCCTTTATCTCTCTCCCTTTATCTCTCCCTCTAGCTATCTCCCCCTCTCTCATCCCCTCGTTCTCCATATATATCACAATCTCTCTCTCCATCTATCTATCACAATCTGTCTCCCTCTCTGTCCATCTATCACAATCTCTCTCTCCATCTATCACAATCTCTCTCTCGTTCTCCATCTATCACAATCTGTCTCTCGTTCTCCATCTATCACAATCTCTCTCTCTCTCGTTCACCATCTATCACAATCTCTCTGTCTGTCTCTCTCTCCATCTATCTATCACAATCTCTCTCTCCCTCTCCATTCATAAAGTCCTTCCTCAATCTATTGACCACCTTCTTTCTCTCCTCATCCTCCTCTCTCTCTCCAGAATAAAAGCACTAGCTTATTGGTTGTATTATGCATGTGTACCGTGCATGTGCGTGTGCGTGCAAGCCCATATGTATGTGTGTACCGTGCATGTGCGTGTGCGTGCAAGCCCATATGTGTGTGTGAACTGTGCATGTGTATGTGTGGCTTAAAGGGGTTAAGGCTGTTCCACTTTTGCCAATAGGCGTACACCTCCACACGCACACGCACACGCAAACACACAGGCACACGCACACGCAAACACACAGGCACACGCAAACACACAGGCACACGCACGCACATGCACACACACACACGCGCACACATGCATGTTGCACACTATATTTATCAATGCTGCAAGCCTTGCATGCTGAACATTATTGTCAGGGCATAATTTATACTCTTTATTTATTTTAACAAAACTCTTTCTTAATTTAATATTAATAATATTGAGCTACTGCTCTGACCACGGTTTACATGCTTACATAGTCGTACACACATAAGAAATACTTGGTGTCAAATACTAGCTCATATATTAGGTATGGCTCAAATGTGGTGTATATTGTAAATCGTGTGTGCATGATATGACATTTATCCAGCTGTGGGCCAACAGAGAGGAGCAGAGACCATTACTGTCCTCATCACTACTGTACCCAGATCAGCACTGTTCACACACACACACACACACACACAGTTTACTGTCCTCATCACCTCACTACTGCACCCAGATCAGCACTGTTAACACACACACACACACACACACACACACAGTTTACTGTCCTCATCACCTAACTACTGTACCCAGATCAGCACTGTTAACACACACACACACACACACACACACACACACACACACACACACAGTTTACTGTCCTCATCACCTAACTACTGTACCTAGATCAGCACTGTTAACACACACACACACACAGTTTACTGTCCTCATCACCTAACTACTGCACCCAGATCAGCACTGTTAACACACACACACACACACACACACACACACACACACACACACACACACACACACACACACACACACACACACAGTTTACTGTCCTCATCACCTAACTACTGTAAAATCCTACAAAGCTAACTTCTGTACCATGCTAACTATCATCGCCCTCAAACATGCTAGCAATATGTGTTCAGGTAGTGAATTATACCGGAACACAGACAGAGAGAACGACGGACAGATAGACACACATAACGACATACAGACAGACAGACAGACAGTAAAACAGGCATGCAGACAGACACACACATAACGACATACAGACAGACAGACAGACAGACAGTAAAACAGGCATGCAGACAGACAGACACACATAACGACATACAGACAGACAGACAGTAAAACAGGCATGCAGACAGACACACACATAACGACATACAGACAGACAGACAGTAAAACAGGCATGCAGACAGACAGACACACATAACGACATACAGACAGACAGTAAAACAGGCATGCAGACAGACACACACATAACGACATACAGACAGACAGACAGTAAAACAGGCATGCAGACAGACAGAGACACATAACGACATACAGACAGACAGACACACATAACGACATACAGACAGACAGACAGACAGACAGTAAAACAGGCATGCAGACAGAGAGACATGCAGAAAGGCAGACAGACATACAGAGGACATTGATTACAGTAATTCAGAGAAGGGAATGGATGCTGATTGGCTCATGCAAAAGGGGTTAGGATGTGACCAATAGGGAAGGAGGAGGCGTCACCTTAGTGAGCAGGTGGGAGGGCTTCCCCGCCATGTTCTTTAGAATCATAGAGGTCTCACTGTCCAGATAGGAATGCTTTAGAGAGAGACATTGAGAGACAGAGACACACACAGAGGGTGGGAGGAAACAGAGAGA
>JACYXH010000500.1:1455000-1467500 GCA_026745465.1 Lota lota | reverse complement strand
CCTGTCTCCTGGTAGCGCCTCCATGCTCTGGACACTACGCTGACCGACACAGCAAACCTTCTTGCCACAGCTCGCATTGATGTGCCATCCTGGATGAGCTGCACTACCTGAGCCACTTGTGTGGGTTGTAGACTCCGTCTCATGCTACCACTAGAGTGAAAGCACCGCCAGCATTCAAAAGTGACCAAAACATCAGCCAGGAAGCATAGGAACTGAGAAGTGGTCTGTGGTCACCACCTGCAGAACCACTCCTTTATTGGGGGTGTCTTGCTAATTGCCTATAATTTCCACCTGTTGTCTATTCCATTTGCACAACAGCATGTGAAATGTATTGTCAATCAGTGATTTCACAGAAGTGTGATTGACTTGGAGTTACATTGTGTTGTTTAAGTGTTCCCTTTATTTTTTTGAGCAGTGTATATATATATAGCTTGTAAGAAGCAGTGCTCTTAGAGTAGAAAAAAGCCAAGGCAGCTTGCCTTTAAACATTGTAGTATACTGTGTCATGGCGTCCACTAGGAAGACCTCTAGGCTATAGGATTACAGGTATACCTTCACTGAGTCAGCTTGCCTTTAAACATTGTAGTATACTGTGTCATGGCGTCCACTAGGAAGAGCTCTAGGCTATAGGATTACAGGTATACCTTCACTGAGTCAGCTTGCCTTTAAACATTGTAGTATACTGTGTCATGGCGTCCACTAGGAAGAGCTCTAGGCTATAGGATTACAGGTATACCTTCAACTGAGTCAGCTTGGGCAGAACGGTCTGAACTAGCTACATGGTGGTAACTAGGGATGCTGGCTTCTAGTGGACTAGTCTTGCTGTGCTTGGTAGTCAGCACCAGAAATACAAGTCGGTTAAATGCTTTATTTTAAATTTTCTTATTGAGCAAAGCATTTCTATATAAATCGCGAAAGCATGCAATGCACCATTGATAGAAATATGCATAAACGAATTAGAAAATGCTTTTTATAGGCCTAATTAACCAACGTCAAACAATATGGCGTTTCCCAAAATCATCGAATCATTAATTGAACCATTTCCTTTAATGTGGTTCACAACAGAGATGTTCACCCATCAGTAACTGTGGTCAGGTGATATCTACTTACAACATGTATACCTATAAAGATATACAGTAGAAACAAGGGGTCCAATGCTGTATATAGTTGTATACATGTTGTATATAGTTGTATACATGTTGTATATAGTTGTATATAGTTGTATACATGTTGTATACAGTTGTATATAGTTGTATACATGTTGTATATAGTTGTATACATGTTGTATATAGTTGTATACATGTTGTATATAGTTGTATATAGTTGTATACATGTTGTATATAGTTGTATATAGTTGTATACATGTTGTATATAGTTGTATATAGTTGTATACATGTTGTATATAGTTGTATACATGTTGTATATAGTTGTATACATGTTGTATATAGTTGTTTATAGTTGTATACATGTTGTATATAGTTGTATATAGTTGTATACATGTTGTATATAGTTGTATACATGTTGTATATAGTTGTATACATGTTGTATATAGTTGTTTATAGTTGTATACATGTTGTATATAGTTGTATATAGTTGTATACATGTTGTATATAGTTGTATATAGTTGTATACATGTTGTATATAGTTGTATATAGTTGTATACATGTTGTATATAGTTGTATATAGTTGTATACATGTTGTATATAGTTGTATATAGTTGTATACATGTTGTATACATGTTGTATACATGTTGTATATAGTTGTATATAGTTGTATACATGTTGTATATAGTTGTATATAGTTGTATACATGTTGTATACATGTTGTATACATGTTGTATATAGTTGTATATAGTTGTATACATGTTGTATATAGTTGTATATAGTTGTATACATGTTGTATATAGTTGTATATAGTTGTATACATGTTGTATATAGTTGTATATAGTTGTATATAGTTGTATACATGTTGTATATAGTTGTATACATGTTGTATATAGTTGTATACATGTTGTATATAGTTGTATATAGTTGTATACATGTTGTATATAGTTGTATATAGTTGTATATAGTTGTATACATGTTGTATATAGTTGTATGCATGTTGTATATAGTTGTATATAGTTGTATATAGTTGTATATAGTTGTATATAGTTGTATACATGTTGTATATAGTTGTATATAGTTGTATATAGTTGTATATAGTTGTATATAGTTGTATATAGTTGTATATAGTTGTATACATGTTGTATATAGTTGTATACATGTTGTATATAGTTGTATATAGTTGTATATAGTTGTATACATGTTGTATATAGTTGTATACATGTTGTATATAGTTGTATACATGTTGTATATAGTTGTATATAGTTGTATACATGTTGTATATAGTTGTATATAGTTGTATATAGTTGTATACATGTTGTATATAGTTGTATACATGTTGTATATAGTTGTATATAGTTGTATATAGTTGTATATAGTTGTATATAGTTGTATACATGTTGTATATAGTTGTATATAGTTGTATATAGTTGTATATAGTTGTATATAGTTGTATATAGTTGTATATAGTTGTATATAGTTGTATATAGTTGTATACATGTTGTATATAGTTGTATACATGTTGTATATAGTTGTATATAGTTGTATATAGTTGTATATAGTTGTATACATGTTGTATATAGTTGTATATAGTTGTATATAGTTGTATACATGTTGTATATAGTTGTATATAGTTGTATATAGTTGTATATAGTTGTATATAGTAGTATACATGTTGTATATAGTTGTATATAGTTGTATACATGTTGTATATAGTTGTATATAGTTGTATATAGTTGTATATAGTTGTATACATGTTGTATATAGTTGTATATAGTTGTATACATGTTGTATATAGTTGTATATAGTTGTATACATGTTGTATATAGTTGTATATAGTTGTATACATGTTGTATATAGTTGTATATAGTTGTATATAGTTGTATACATGTTGTATATAGTAGTATATAGTTGTATATAGTTGTATATAGTTGTATATAGTAGTATATAGTTGTATATAGTTGTATATAGTTGTATATAGTTGTATATAGTTGTATATAGTTGTATATAGTTGTATATAGTTGTATACATGTTGTATATAGTTGTATACATGTTGTATATAGTTGTATACATGTTGTATATAGTTGTATACATGTTGTATATAGTTGTATATAGTTGTATACATGTTGTATATAGTTGTATATAGTAGTATACATGTTGTATATAGTTGTATACATGTTGTATATAGTTGTATATAGTTGTATATAGTTGTATATAGTTGTATATAGTTGTATATAGTTGTATATAGTTGTATATAGTTGTATATAGTTGTATATAGTTGTATACATGTTGTATATAGTTGTATATAGTTGTATATAGTTGTATATAGTAGTATATAGTTGTATACATGTTGTATATAGTTGTATATAGTTGTGTATAGTTGTATACATGTTGTATATAGTTGTATACATGTTGTATATAGTTGTATATAGTAGTATACATGTTGTATATAGTTGTATATAGTAGTATACATGTTGTATATAGTTGTATATAGTAGTATACATGTTGTATATAGTAGTATATAGTTGTATACATGTTGTATATAGTTGTATACATGTTGTATATAGTTGTATATAGTTGTATATAGTTGTATATAGTTGTATATAGTAGTATACATGTTGTATATAGTTGTATATAGTTGTATACATGTTGTATATAGTTGTATACATGTTGTATATAGTTGTATATAGTTGTATATAGTTGTATATAGTTGTATATAGTTGTATATAGTAGTATATAGTTGTATACATGTTGTATATAGTTGTATATAGTTGTATATAGTTGTATATAGTTGTATATAGTTGTATATAGTTGTATACATGTTGTATATAGTTGTATACATGTTGTATATAGTTGTATACATGTTGTATATAGTTGTATATAGTTGTATATAGTTGTATATAGTAGTATATAGTTGTATACATGTTGTACCGTTGATGTTGTAGACAGAGAAGCGGTAGGACAGGTTGGCCATGTTGCTCTCCTGTCTGAGAGGAGCTTTCTGCTGCCCCGGACGATCAGGGCGGCCGTCATCTAGACTCTATAGGGAGGGAGGGAGGGAGGGAGGGAGGGAGGGAGAGAGAGAGAGAGAGAGAGAGAGAGAGAGAGAGAGAGAGAGAGAGAGAGAGAGAGAGAGAGAGAGAGAGAGAGAGAGAGAGAGAGAGAGAGAGAGAGAGAGAGAGAGAGAGAGAGAGAGAGAGAGAGAGAGAGAGAGAGAGAGAGAGAGAGAGAGAGAGAGAGAGAGAGAGAGAGAGAGAGAGAGACAGAGAGAGAGAGAGAGAGAGACAGAGAGAGAGAGAGAGAGAGAGAGACAGAGACAGACAGAGAGAGAGATGGGTGAGTGTGTGTGTGTGTGTGTGTGTGTGTGTGTGTGTGTGTGTGTGTGTGTGTGTGTACCTTGGTAAGTTTCTCCAGCTCCCCTAGCCATGCTCCAAACATCTGGTCTAGATCCTGGTCCTCCTCATCACTGTCCTCCTCCTCACCCGCATGCTCAACCTCCTCATCTGATACCTGCTCCATCTGATGGGGGAGGAGAGGAGGAGAGGAGGAGAGAGAGGAGAGGAGGAGAGGAGGTGAGAGGGAGGAGGGAGGAGAGGAGGGGAGGAGGAGGAGGAGGGGAAGGGGGAGGAGGGGGAGGAGGAGGAGGGAGGGGGGGGGAGAGGAGGAGAGGGGAGAGGGGGGGGTGAGAGTAGGGGAGGGAGGGAGGAGAGGAGGAGGGGTGGAGGAGGGGAGGGGGGAGGGGGGGAGGAGGAGGGGAGGAGAGGAGAGGAGGAGGAGGGTGAGAGGGGGAGGGGAGGGGAGGGAGGGGAGAGAGGGGGGGGAGGGGGGGGGGGAAGGTGGGGAGGGGGAGAGGGGAGGGGGAGAGAGAGGGGGAGGGGAGGGGGGAGAGGGGAGGGGGGGGGGAGAGGGAGAGGGGAGGGAGAGGGGGGGGGGGGAGTGGGGGAGGGGGGGGGGGAGGAGAGGAGAGGGGGGGGGAGGAGGGAGGGGAGAGGAGGGGAGGGGGGGGGGGGGAGGAGGAGGGAGGGGAGAGGAGGAGGAGGAGGGGAGGAGAGGAGGAGAGGAGGAGAGGGTGAGGGAGGGGGAGAGGAGGAGGAGCGAGGGGAGGAGGAGGGGGGAGTCGAGGAAGGGGGGGGGGGAGAAGGAAGAAGGAGAGAAAATAAGAGGAGGAAAAAGGAGGAGTGGAGAAGAGAGGGAGGAGACAAGGGAGGGGAGAGAGGAGAAGAAAAGGGTCCTAAAAATCGAGGAGGATAAGAGCACACTACCAAAATGGAGTGTGTGAGTGTGTGTGTGAGGGGTGTGAGTGGTGTGGGTGAGTGTGTGTGAGGGGGTGAGTGGAGAGTGTGTGAGGATGTGAGAGGGAGTGTGTGTGTGAGGAGTGAGAGGAGGAGTGAGTGGTGAGTGTTTGTGTGTGTAGTGTGAGGTTTTAGACGCTGATTACAGTGGCACAGTGCTATTCCTGGTTACCTAGCCATCACACGCGCACACAAACAGGCTGTGGCAAACTGTCATTTGGATCAAGAGCTTTCAACATCATATAAATATGGGCTGTGCAGAAAAGATAAGTGAGTGTATATACAGTATGTGTTGTGTGTGTGTGTGTGTGTGTGTGTGTGTGTGTGTGTGTGTGTGTTGTTGTTGTAGAAAAAACAGTGTGTGTATATGCATGTGTGAGCATGTGCACGCGTGTGAATTTGTGTATGCAAGTGTGTGTGCATGCATGTGCGTGTAAACAGTAATTAGCCTGCTATCAGTGCACACTCCTTTCTTTCTGAAAACATGTAATCATCTACTCTCCTCTCACCTCGCCTTTCTCCCCTCTCCTCTCTTCTCCTCCACTCGTATCCTCTGTTATTCTCCTTTCCTCTCTCCTCCTCTCGTATCCTCTATCTGTTATTCTCCTCTATCTGTTATTCTCTTTCCCCCTCTCCTCCTCTCATATCCTCTATCTGTTATTCTCCTCTCCTCCTCTATCTGTTATTCGCCTTCCCCCTCTCCTCTCTCCTCCTCTCGTATCCTCTGTTATTCTCCTCTATCTGTTAATCTCCTCCCCTCTCTTCCTCCTATCTGTTATTCTCCTCCCCGCTCTCCTCCTTTCCTCTCTCCTCCTCTCCGCCCGCCTTCCTGGGTGGCAACAGGAAGTTGCAGCCATCCAATATAATGACATCACTTCCCCTGAGACCAGCTGATTTCATTATCACATGACTTAGCCCTTCCCCCCCTCCCACCCACACACACTGGAGGCTGTTTCCTCTCAGCTGCCATCATGTAATACTACACTGACACACACACCACACACTACTCTATATATATATATATATATATATATATATATATATATATATATATAATATATATATATGGCTATATCTGGACTGTAGTTATATTGAAGGACAGACTGACTGTGATAAAGTAGAGTAGCTGTGATAAAGGTGTACTTTAACTATGATAAAGTACAGACTGTGACAAAGTACAGAGTAGCTGTGATAAAGGACAGAGTAGCTGTGATGAAGGACAGACAGTAGCTGTGATGAATTACAGACAGTAGCTGTGATAAAGGACAGAGTAGCTGTGATGAAGGACAGAGTAGCTGTGATAAAGGACAGAGGGTAGCTGTGATAAAGGCAAGAGTAGCTGTGATAAAGGACAGAGTAGCTGTGATGAAGGACAGAGTAGCTGTGATAAAGGACAGAGGGTAGCTGTGATAAAGGACAGAGTAGCTGTGATAAAGAACAGAGTAGTTGTGATAAAGGACAGAGTAGCTGTGATGAAGGACAGACAGTAGCTGTGATAAAGGACAGAGTAGCTGTGATAAAGGACAGAGGGTAGTTGTGATAAAGGACAGAGTAGCTGTGATAAAGTACAGAGAGTAGCTGTGATAAAGGACAGAGGGTAGCTGTGATAAAGGACAGAGAGCAGCTGTGATAAAGGACAGAGAGCAGCTGTGATAAAGGACAGAGGGTAGCCGTGATAAAGACAGAGAGTAGCTGTGATGAAGGACAGAGAGCAGCTGTGATAAAGGACAGAGGGTAGCCGTGATAAAGGACAGAGAGTAGCTGTGATGAAGGATAGAGAGCAGCTGTGATGAAGGTGGCACACAGAGTAGCTGTAACTAGACATGTTGGCACATGTGCATTTTCTCAAGAAAATGTGTGTGGTTGCATGAGCTTACTCGGAGTATGTGCAATATTCCGTGAGCATGCTAAAATGCTAATGCTAGCAAGGCTAATGGGCGAGCAGATCAAATGTCAAGTCCCTGGGCAACTTTGAAGCAGACTTGTGATTGAGTGAATAATGGGGCAGATCGTTTTTGTTTGATTGAGAGTTATAGCGCCCCCTGTCACCAGAGCGGTACTTTACTTTTTGGAGGCCTGCTTACGAGCGGTTTCTATACGTGTACAAACTTTGACAGTTGTGAGTTATTCGCCTTCGGAATGGTTGTAGTCAGCGTTCTTTCCCCATTGACTCCCATTATAAAAAATAGCTCGCTGAGCACCTGCAACAGTGGAAACCTGTTACGTTATTCTTTCAGCTATCGACGCAGAACTTCCCACAGTACCTAAGGCAGATGCCCTTGATGGGCCCACCAAGTTACAGGTCCCTAGGTTTCTCTGAAGCGGACTTGTGATTGATTGAATAATGGCGGCTCATTTGCATAATCATATTTGCACATAACTTGGACATAACTCTGGAATTTTTTACATAATAATAAAAAATATAACAAATAATTAGTCTGGCCTGATTAAGGAGCATGTTTACTAAATTGTGGGTCATTTGGGTTTACGGGTCCGTTTTCGGGATGTTTTTCCAGGTTTTCCAAACTTTCAAGGTAAAGCAAAATCTTTTCAGATGGACCTTATGGGTCCTGGAGGCAAAAAGACTCAGCATGTCAAATAAGGCCCAGATACCAAGTTTGGGATTATTTGGGCAAACGGGGCGGGGGGCGTGGCTTAGGTTTGAGTTATAGCGCCCCCTGTGGTTTGGAGGCCTCCTTATATCCGGTCTACATATGTGTATTTAATTCCCGCGTGTTCTGGTTTGGAGAGGTGGATTTTAGCGTTTTAGCCCCATAACTTCCCATATTAAATAATATTATTAAAAAAGTATGCAATGTTTGGTCTCTAAAAGTAGACGTGGACTGCTCTGATATATGGCCAACGTTTTGGTGTTAATCCCTCAAAAACTGTAGGAGTAGATAATTACGGAAAATGAGGAGGAAGAATAATACTTATTTGCAACACACTAATAAAGGACAGACGGTAGCTATGGAGAATGTACAGGCTATCTATGCTAATCTAAGGCTATAGAGGAGTCATTTCAGGTTAGAGTAGAGGGCGTTACCTCGGGTCTGTTGATCGCTGCTCAGTCGGTCAGTTCCCCCACACCAAAGGTAGATGACCTGTCACTGTGGAAACAGAGACAGGTAGTTGCTGTTACTATGGACACCTTTCCAGTATACATTGCTCAATGCTAATGCTAACCAGAGATGCTAACCATGTGACCACAGAGTTAAACATTAGCCATGTGTAACTGTACCATAGTAATAATATCTATAAAAGATAGTATAGTAATATTGCTGTAGTTAGCATAATCGTAGCAGCAGCGAGCGTTCCATACAAGCTGTGAATGCGGCACATCCCCAGGTGTTTTGAAAGAAAGAAAAAAATAATTGACAAACAATATTTGTATAAAGCAGTACAGTATTTGTTGTTGAGCAGAGAAGAAGAAAGGCACCTTAGCAGCCTGTTATTATCAGAAGGTAGAGCTGATATAGGAGGAGTATATTACCATAGCAGCCTGTTATTATCAGAAGGTAGAGCTGATATAGAAGTATATTACCTTAGCAGCCTGTTATTATCAGAAGGTAGAGCTGATATAGGAGGAGTATATTACCTTAGCAGCCTGTTATTATCAGGAGGTAGAGCTGATATAGGAGGAGTATATTACCATAGCAGCCTGTTATTATCAGAAGGTAGAGCTGATATAGAAGTATATTACCTTAGCAGCCTGTTATTATCAGAAGGTAGAGCTGATATAGGAGGAGTATATTACCTTAGCAGCCTGTTATTATCAGGAGGTAGAGCTGATATAGGAGTATATTACCTTAGCAGCCTGTTATTATCAGGAGGTAGAGCTGATATAGGAGGAGTATATTACCTTAGCAGCCTGTTATTATCAGAAGGTAGAGCTGATATAGAAGTATATTACCTTAGCAGCCTGTTCATATCAGGAGGTAGAGCTGATATAGGAGGAGTATATTACCTTAGCAGCCTGTTATTATCAGGAGGTAGAGCTGATATAGGAGGAGTATATTACCTTAGCAGCCTGTTATTATCAGGAGGTAGAGCTGATATAGGAGGAGTATATTACCTTAGCAGCCTGTTTTTATCAGGAGGTAGAGCTGATCTAGGAGTATATTACCTTAGCAGCCTGTTATTATCAGGAGGTAGAGCTGATATAGGAGGAGTATATTACCTTAGCAGCCTGTTATTATCAGGAGGTAGAGCTGATATAGGAGGAGTATATTACCTTAGCAGCCTATTATTATCAGAAGGTAGAGCTGATATAGGAGTATATTACCTTAGCAGCCTGTTATTATCAGAAGGTAGAGCTGATATAGGAGTGTATTACCTTAGCAGCCTGTTATTATCAGGAGGTAGACCTGATATAGGAGGAGTATATTACCTTAGCAGCCTGTTATTATCAGGAGGTAGAGCTGATATAGGAGTATATTACCTTAGCAGCCTGTTATTATCAGGAGGTAGAGCTGATATAGGAGTATATTACCTTAGCAGCCTGTTATTATCAGGAGGTAGAGCTGATATAGGAGGAGTATATTACCTTAGCAGCCTGTTATTATCAGAAGGTAGAGCTGATATAGGAGGAGCATATTACCTTAGCAGCCTGTTATTATCAGGAGGTAGAGCTGATATAGGAGGAGTATATTACCTTAGCAGCCTGTTATTATCAGAAGGTAGAGCTGATATAGGAGTATATTACCTTAGCAGCCTGTTATTATCAGGAGGTAGAGCTGATATAGGAGGAGTATATTACCTTAGCAGCCTGTTATTATCAGGAGGTAGAGCTGATATAGGAGTATATTACCTTAGCAGCCTGTTATTATCAGGAGGTAGAGCTGATATAGGAGTATATTACCTTAGCAGCCTGTTATTATCAGAAGGTAGAGCTGATATAGGAGGAGGAGCGCCAATAGTTGGTGTGTGAAGAAAGGGGACCACCTATGCGAGAAAAACATCTTCCAATTGACGTAACAATGGGCGAAAAAAGGGGTGCAACCAAATCTGTTAGGGTGGCACCAAATGAAAAAGTTAGTAGAAAATGTTCGTCTGGAGCCCTGCTGGGACAGCGACTACACTTCATCCGAGAGTTTCCCTGGCTACCGTTGTTACCGTGCGAAACGTTGAACCAAATGAACCGAACAATACATGAACCGTGTTCTGTTAAGAACTGGAAGCTGTCTGAGGTGTAACACTGTGCTTTATTGTTCTCCAAAGCATGTTCTAAGACGCTGGGTCTCCTCATATGATCAGAGCCTGATACCTCCAAGAACAACAACGTGTGTGTGTGTGTGTGTGTGTGTGTGTGTGTGTGTGTGTGTGTGTGTGTGTGTGTGTGTGTGTGTGTGTGTGTGTGTGTGTGTGTGTGTGTGTGTGTGTGTGTGTGTGTGTGTGTGTGTGTGTGTGTGTGTGTGTGGTTTCAGTGGAAAATAATCTAGTATCTGCCCAGGAATGTTACTAACCCGGTGCTTTAGTCACCAATCACAACAAACCTCTAAGCAGGCTCTATTCTACTAATATATATATATATATATATATATATATATATATATATATATATATATATATATATATATCTCTATAGAACATATTCATAAACGTGGATAGTCACAGATAATGCCACATTCTGAAGTCCAACTTCTGTAAATACATCCTGTACTCACATCCCTCTAGATCAGTGTTTCTTAAACTATGGGTCGGGACCCAAAATGGTTGGCGACCCAGTTGGAGGTGGGTCGAGGCCTAACAATGCGCCCTCAGAAACCGTTTGTGCACCAGAGGTGCTGGACAAACGCAAATTGTCTTTTGGGTCCTGAGATGAAAAGTGTAAGAACCCATGCTCTAAAACAACACACCACATAATGTACCTGCTAAGCATCTGAAGTCATGTCCTGTATGCGTTGGTATCGCTACGATCAAATTGAATTTGTGTTCCGCTGGTTGTCGAGGTGATACCCTACGTCGAATAGAAGAAAAAGTGACCACTTAAACATAGAACGTGCTCTACCTACTGAGCTACACAGGGAGTAGAACCTCTAACCATGTAGTGTAGTGCCTTGCTCTACCTACTGAGCTACACAGGGAGTAGAACCTCTAACCATGTAGTGTTAGTGCCTTGCTCTACCTACTGAGCTACACAGGGAGTAGAACCCCTAACCCTGCAGTGTTAGTGCCTTGCTCTACCTACTGAGCTACACAGGGAGTAGAACCCCTAACCATGTAGTGTTAGTGCCTTGCTCTACCTACTGAGCTCCACAGGGAGTAGAACCCCTAACCATGTAGTGTTAGTGCCTTGCTCTACCTACTGAGCTCCACAGGGAGTAGAACCTCTAACCATGTAGTGTTAGTGCCTTGCTCTACCTACTGAGCTACACAGGGAGTAGAACCTCTAACCATGTAGTGTTAGTGCCTTGCTCTACCTACTGAGCTACACAGGGAGTAGAACCTCTAACCATGTAGTGTTAGTGCCTTGCTCTACCTACTGAGCTACACAGGGAGTAGAACCTCTAACCATGTAGTGTTAGTGCCTTGCTCTACCTACTGAGCTACACAGGGAGTAGAACCTCTAACCATGTAGTGTTAGTGCCTTGCTCTACCTACTGAGCTACACAGGGAGTAGAACCTCTAACCATGCAGTGTTAGTGCCTTGCTCGACCTACTGAGCTACACAGGGAGTAGAACCTCTAACCGTGCAGTGTTAGTGCCTTGCTCTACCTACTGAGCTACACAGGGAGTAGAACCTCTAACCCTGCAGTGTTAGTGCCTTGCTCTACCTACTGAGCTCCACAGGGAGTAGAACCTCTAACCATGCAGTGTTAGTGCCTTGCTCGACCTACTGAGCTCCACAGGGAGTAGAACCTCTAACCCTGCAGTGCTAGTGCCTTGCTCTACCTACTGAGCTACACAGGGAGTAGAACCCCTAACCCTGCAGTGCTAGTGCCTTGCTCTACCTACTGAGCTACACAGGGAGTAGAACCTCTAACCCTGCAGTGTTAGTGCCTTGCTCTACCTACTGAACTCCACAGGGAGTAGAACCTCTAACCATGCTGTGTTAGTGCCTTGCTCGACCTACTGAGCTCCACAGGGAGTAGAACCTCTAACC
>JACYXH010000500.1:1437500-1450000 GCA_026745465.1 Lota lota | reverse complement strand
GCGGCGGAGAGAGACTTACCGCTAGCAGGCTGGGGGTCTCCGGTGAACGGGTACGGGTTTGCAGCGTTATTCCCAGGGTCTTGATCGGTTGGACCGGGGTACCGGCATGGAGTGAATCTCCTAGTTACCACTCACACACACACATACACACACACACACATCCACACACACACATACACACACTGCTCCCAACCCAGCTCCATACCGTGAAAAACGGGGACGCGCCTGGATTCCCTGCGCGCTCCCGACAGCTTAGACCGCTAGTGGCTTCTCTTACTGGGATATATAATATATAATACACAATATATCATAATAATATATAATAGTACATAATACACAATATATCATAGCTTATCATAGCTTATCATATTTCATTTATCATAAAGACCTAATGTATCATATCTATAGGACTACAATCCATCATATGTAAGTAATAAATAGTAATCATATATGTATCATATATACGTATATGTAACATAGCTCATATGTAATATAATATAAAAAAACATATGATATATATACATAATATAGCATGTATCATATATCAGTATCATATATCATGCTACGAATATTATTATACTGGGATATAATATATAGCTGATAATGTTATTAATATTATCTAAATGGGGATATCATATATAATAAATAGCAGATTTGTTATATTATTAATATTATAAAGAGCTGAAAGATGACAGCAGGCTATGCTGCTCAATTTGTTCAATCGGATCCCATTTTGTTGAGACACATTTTCCTATTTCATTGTTTTCCAATATCACACACACAAACACGCGCGCACAGACACACACACACACACACACACACACACACACACACACAGATAATATCACTTGACTTTCACTTTAGCTTCCCTTTTGCCAATTACACTAAACAGTCTCAAATAGTTTAGACAGATAAACACTTGCACCTTGTGGTCAACAACTGCTATTACTGGTGTTAGTGGCGGTGTTATTGTGTGTGGGGGTGTGAGAAAGATAAAGCGAGAGTGAGAGAGAAAGAGAGGGTGATGGAGAGAAAGAGAGAGGATTAATAAGAATAGTCAGGTAACTGCTGTCCTCACTCTTCACAACAAACGTCTCTCTGCAGATGACCTGGTTCTACTGCTCCCCACCAGGTCTACAGCAGGACCTGGACCTGCTGGTCCTGCTGTAGACCTGGGCCCTCAGGGACTCAAGCATCTATTTTAAATAGGAACACACAACTAATCCACACATAACTATTTAGGATTTAAATTCAGCAGTGGTGTATAAAGTACTAGAAAATCATACTTGTGTAAATGTACAGATATCTTAGTTTAAAGTGACTCTGGTAAAAGTTTAAGCCATCTGTAAAAATGTTTACTTAAGTATCCAAAGTATTTATCTGGGTCAAAATGTGCTTACAACTAGGGTTAAAATTCTCTTTGCATCCTGACAGCAATCAATATCTCAAATGCTCTGCCAGTATTGGTGTGTAATCCGGTGTGTGTGACTGTCGAAGGCCTGTAATAACCCTGCCCAATCATTTAATTCAGCCTAACAGAAATGATTGGATGGCTTACCTGTCTGTCTACCTACCCGGCCACCTGCACACGCTCTGCACATGCCCAGAGTCCTCCACAAGGCCAGGGGCTAGGTAGACCAACAGCTAACGTGTTTTGGGGGAGTGGATGTGTAGGGAGGCCAGAATAATGGAATAGGATTTCTTCGGTTGGATACTTTCAAAATCTAGCTCACTCTGGCTGGTTTCTCCAAATTGCCTACCCTAAATGAAGTATCAAAAGAAAAAAGTACATTTATACATTGGTAGACATGTGTGTAACAAGGTGTTAGTGTTTGGTAGTTGACCACTAAGGAGAGGAAGTGTTCACACTGCTGCCTTCGCTGTAGCTAAGGACATCTGGGATTTTCCCCAAAACATTATTTAGACTTGATGTGCCACAACTTGTCAGTGAGATCGGTTATGTGCATTCATACGCAACACGCTAAAAAGAACAGAAGTCTGTGAGAATAATCCATTAGCACGATGAGACAATCCTTTGCAGATGCTATTTTATAGTGAGCAACCACGAGTCCATTGCAAATGTATTTTAGTAAAACAATGCTTTTTGTTAAAAGTGAAAGTCGAAAAAAAACGACACTAATAACAATTCGAGTAAATTACAGATGCTCCAAAATACTACTTAAGTACTGTTACTTTACACCACTGAAAATCAGTTCCCCCGTGAAATGTCAACCCTACTGGGAATTACCTTAAAGAAAAAGCTCACAGTGCATTCTATGCAACAACAAGTGTTCATGGAAATTCCCATTAAGAAAGGGCTTCAACCACAGCAAACCGTAATGGAACCAATCGCCCTCTATACAATTGAGGCACAGGGTTAGCTTATTTTAAACAAAGCTACAAACCCAGCCCAGTTACCAAACATTAATTATTCAATCATTATAAATGTAAGATAATATCTTGATTAGAGTGTTGTGTAAATTGGTTAATTCGTTTTGGTGTTATTTGATGTACTTGTTACAATTGTGTATTTTATTTTTATAATATATTGTTATTGTTGTATGCTTTTGCAATACAAGCCATGCCAATCAAGTCACTGAAATTGAATTGAAATTGAAATTGAATTCAGGGTGTGGAAAGGTCAAGGTTAGTTGTGTTGTCTCCTGTGGGAGAAGTTTGTAGGGGTAGAAGGTCTTACCATCAACAAAACAATACAGGACATCACATTCAGCATATAACATGTAGATGTCAAAGTATCAGAAGACCACGAATGTAAAGGTACCATCGCCACTAATACACCCTGCACCCCTCATGCATCTCCCCAGCCCTCCCTCTGTGCCTCTGTCTGTCCTCCTCATTTGGACTGTTGAACATTTTCACAAAGAGGTGGTACAATTCATTGTTGTATTAGTTACTCTTGCATAGGGGGACCTTGTACCTCCAGACCTCAGCATCTCATATTCAGGAAACAGAGATTTCTGACAACATCCTGCCACCCCCACTCCAGTGAGAGAAGATGTCAAGACCCCTGAAAGGTGGTCTTGACATTGACTGGTCTCTCTCTCCATCAGGACAGCTGGTGTAGACCCATTCTGTCCTGAGGTTTGGACTGGTCTCTCTCTCCATCAGGGCAGCTGGTGTAGACCCATTCTGTCCTGAGGTTTGGACTGGTCTCTCTCTCCATCAGGACAGCTGGTGTAGACCCATTCTGTCCTGAGGTTTGGACTGGTCTCTCTCTCCATCAGGACAGCTGGTGTAGACCCATTCTGTCCTGAGGTTTGGACTGGTCTCTCTCTCCATCAGGGCAGCTGGTGTAGACCCATTCTGTCCTGAGGTTTGGACTGGTCTCTCTCTCCATCAGGACAGCTGGTGTAGACCCATTCTGTCCTGAGGTTTGGACTGGTCTCTCTCTCCATCAGGACAGCTGGTGTAGACCCATTCTGTCCTGAGGTTTGGACTGGTCTCTCTCTCCATCAGGACAGCTGGTGTAGACCCATTCTGTCCTGAGGTTTGGACTGGTCTCTCTCTCCATCAGGACAGCTGGTGTAGACCCATTCTGTCCTGAGGTTTGGACTGGTCTCTCTCTCCATCAGGACAGCTGGTGTAGACCCATTCTGTCCTGAGGTTTGGACTGGTCTCTCTCTCCATCAGGGCAGCTGGTGTAGACCCATTCTGTCCTGAGGTTTGGACTGGTCTCTCTCTCCATCAGGACAGCTGGTGTAAACCCATTCTGTTCTGAGGTTTGGACTGGTCTCTCTCTCCATCAGGACAGCTGGTGTAGACCCATTCTGTCCTGAGGTTTGGACTGGTCTCTCTCTCCATCAGGACAGCTGGTGTAGACCCATTCATTCTGTCCTGAGGTTTGGACTGGTCTCTCTCTCCATCAGGACAGCTGGTGTACACCCATTCTGTCCTGAGGTTTGGACTGGTCTCTCTCTCCATCAGGGCAGCTGGTGTAGACCCATTCTGTCCTGAGGTTTGGACTGGTCTCTCTCTCCATCAGGACAGCTGGTGTAGACCCATTCTGTCCTGAGGTTTGGACTGGTCTCTCTCTCCATCAGGACAGCTGGTGTAGACCCATTCTGTCCTGAGGTTTGGATTAAATTTAAAAAATTTGGTTCGTCCCTGGCTTTCTGAGATTGCAACATCTTTTTGTCCTTGTTTTTCTTTGGCTTATTTGTGTCTTGCGTCACAGTTTTTGGTTAATACTGCTGCCTTATAATGATTAGTTGTCTTTTTGGTTAATACTGGGGCCTTATAATGATTAGTTGTCTTTTTGGTTAATACTGGGGCCTTATAATGATTAGCTATCTTTTTGGTTAATACTGGGGCCTTATAATGATTAGTTGTCTTTTTGGTTAATACTGGGGCCTTATAATGATTAGTTGTCTTTTTGGTTAATACTGGGGCCTTATAATGATTGTCTTTCCTGCACGTTGTGATTTCCTGTCCCAGGCTTTGCTCCAGTATTGTCAGTGCGTGTTCTTCCTCTTTTACGGCGGTGCTGGTGGGTTGGCTGATGTCTCGTTGTACTTCTGGTGCTCTGTGTGCGCGTTACTCACTTGTACACGACTGATGGATCTTTTGATCTTTTTGTCTGCTGTGTTGTTTCTTATGTCAATTTGAAGTACACTCAGGGCGTGTTCCAACAGTTGCAATGTACTTCGAGGACCCTTTAAGAGGGAGACTAGTGCTGTCCCTTTAAAAGTGTGGCCCTCTTCTTCTTGGTCATCATCTGTGTCAGACTGTATGACTGCTTCTTCTTCTTTGCTTCAGGGCGGGGGAGAACTGGGTGTTGCAGGCCCTGAGGGAGAGGCTTCGGTCTGCTGAATGTTGAAGTTAGGGTGGGGCGGGTGGTATGGCTGTAGTACTGTTGGTTGCCTAGTAGGTCCTTTCCAGAGTAGTTAACCTTTTCTCTGACTGGTTGAACGTGTTGAAACATATTGCATATTCAACAGATGGTCCGTGTATGGATGGTGTCACTGTGACAGTGTCACTGTGACAGGTCCTGACCTGCCGAGGAGACTGTCAGCATAAGCCCTCTCTATAGAGCTATACACAAAAGGGGAATTACAAAGTGCCCTGCCCTAAACAATAGCTTAACTAAAGTAGTTACAGCAGTAATCAGGTAAATAACTGTGTGGCCAATGGAGCTCCGGAGTGTAATGCAGACTGTATGTAATACAGGTTAAACTGACTTAATGCAGACTGTATGTAATACAGGTTAAACTGACTTAATGCAGACTGTATATAATACAGGTTAAACTGACTTAATGCAGACTGTATATAATACAGGTTAAACTGACTTAACATAGACTGTATGTAATACAGGTTAAACTGACTTACCATAGACTGTATGTAATACAGGTTAAACTGACTTAATGCAGACTGCATATTATACAGATTAAACTGACTTACCATAGACTGTATATAATACAGGTTAAACTGACTTACTGCAGACTGTATATTATACAGGTTAAATTGACTTAACATAGGCTGTATATTATACAGATTCAACTGACTTAACACAGACTGTATATAATACAGGTTACACTGACTTAACACAGGTTGAACTGACTTAACACAGACTGTATATAACAGGTTAAACTGACCTAACATAGACTGTATATAATACAGGTTAAACTGACTTAACATAGACTGTATGTAATACAGGTTAAACTGACTTAACATAGACTGTATGTAATACAGGTTGAACTGACTTAACATAGACTGTATGTAATACAGGTTAAACTGACTTAACATAGACTGTATGTAATACAGGTTAAACTGACTTACCACAGACTGTGTGTACTACAGGTTACACTGACTTAACACAGACTGTATATAATACAGGTTACACTGACTTAACACAGACTGTATATAATAAAGGTTAAACTGACTTAACAGACTGTATATTATACAGGTTAAACTGACTTAACATAGACTGTATATAACACAAGTTAAACTGACTTAACATAGACTGTATATTATACAGGTTAAACTGACTTAACATAGACTGTATATTATACAGGTTAAACTGACTTAACATAGACTGTATGTAATACAGGTTAAACTGACTTAACATAGACTGTATATAATACAGGTTAAACTGACAACATAGACTGTATATAACACAAGTTAAACTGACTTAACACAGGTTAAACTGACGTAACATAGACATAGACTGATTAAACTGACTTTCCATAAATCGATGGAAATTATCGCATACTTTTTTCTACAAAACGAATGCACGAGTACTCGTTGAAATTTAGACTGAGTATTCTATTCGAGTTTTTGGTCTTTCTGGCATCCCGCATACCGATTCTAGATCGCTATTGAAGCATCATATCAATACATCAGGTCTCTACTGGATATCTGTTTAGCTTGGTGGCTAGCAGGAGCCACTTGTTAGAGTAGCACATCGTAGTAAGCTAGATCACTATTAGCTTGGTGGCTAGCAGGAGCCACTTGTTAGAGTAGCACATCGTAATAAGCTAGATCACTATTAGCTTGGTGGCTAGCAGGAGCCACTTGTTAGAGTAGCACATCGTAGTAAGCTAGATCGCTATTAGCTTGGTGGCTAGCAGGAGCCACTTGTTAGAGTAGCACATCGTAGTAAGCTAGATCGCTATTAGCTTGGTGGCTAGCAGGAGCCACTTGTTAGAGTAGCACATCGTAGTAAGCTAGATCGCTATTGTTATCACATTAATACATCAGGTCTCTACTGCATTACTAATTACTGCATTACGGCCAAATGTAGCTGACCATTACCGTGAATAAAAGTACCGATAACTCTGGGTTTGAACATTGTTGGAAACAATTTGGATAATGTAAGTACACAACTCAACAAAATATATACATAGGTCCAGTCGTTTTTAGATATTTAGATGTGGAAATGTTACATATTATGCCTTTAAAAGAGCGGGAGAAAGAGAGAGATTGAAATAACTAAGTGGGAGACAAAGCAGGAAGATGGTTTATCAGAACTATCAACACACGCAAAGTTTGATGTGAGATATTTAATGTTTTGGTTTTAAATGTATTTATTTGTATATAAATGCATGTCATTTTAGCAGTGGTTTCAGCAGTCCACAATTACGTCATTATTAGGTATTCATAGTATTCAATTCTGGAAATCAGATGAGTAAATAGATCATGGTTCTTGTTTTAGATTAAAAACCACTATTAAATTTCACAGATGTCAAAAAACTTTTAATAATTATTAAGTATGCATTTTTTTCCAAAGTGCTATTTACATCTATGTGTATGTGTGCCATTATTCATCAAATAAACTTTGAGAAGAAAGAAAGAGGAGAAAAAAGTTAATCTCTTCACTCATTAAAGAGCCAGTGAACCCAAAACTGATTATTTCTTTGCTTTAAACGTGGTAATATGATTGTGAACATAGTCATCTCTGCATTTCACCACTGTTACTGAAAGAAGACCGTCGTTTAGAGAAGACAGGTATAAAATGCTATGTTTTTGGCCAGTCTCCCCAAAACACCGTGTGAACGTTCCACTGTGCTTTGAACGCAGCTAACGGTCGTGACGCCCAAGCACCCGTTAGTATTCTCATCGACGCCACGACCACGGGACACAGGCGGCGAGGTGTGTGTGGACGTGTGGCGCTCCGTCTGGCCAGCGGTGGACCGCGGCGTCCGAGAGAGGGTCACGCTTCCCGGACCTCTGTTGTGTAACGCTACGCCGTGTGTGGACGTGTGGAGCTCTGTCTGGCCAGCGGTGGACCGCGGCGTCCGAGAGAGGGTCACGCTTCCCGGACCTCTGTTGTGTAACGCTACGCCGTGTGTGGACGTGTGGAGCTCCGTCTGGCCAGCGGTGGACCGCGGCGTCCGAGAGAGGGTCACGCTTCCCGGACACTTATAACGCCACGGTGAGTGGTGCATTTCACATAAAACATCACTTGTTTTAACGCTCATACACTACGATGGCTCTAAGAAAGTAGCAGAAAGTGTCTGTGGGTCGTAACCCCCTCCTTCCTAGAACTCATAGTGTCCGAATTCCAGCTGAAACAGTGGGTTCACTCGCTCCTTAAATTACCTACTACTAGACATGCCAACAGTATTAGCATGTTAGCTTTTATCAAGCAATACACTAGCAGTATTAGTATGTTAGCTTCGGTGTAGCTTCAAACAATCTGTATTAGCATGTTAGCTTTTATCAAGCTATACACTAACAGTATTAGTATGTTAGCTTCGGTGTAGCTTCAAACAATCTGTATTAGCATGTTAGCTTTTATCAAGCTATACACTAACAGTATTAGTATGTTAGCTTCGGTGTAGCTTCAAACAATCTGTATTAGTATGTTAGCTTTGGTGCAGCTTTAAAACATCAATATTAGCAATTTAGCTTCAATCAGGCTATAAACCAACAGTAGTATCATGCGGCATCAGGTTACCCTTTAACTAGGCTATAAAACAGTAGTATCATGCAGATGTTAGCCTTAATTAGGCTATAAACTAACAGTAGAAGCATGTTATCTTTGGTGCAGCAGTGGTTCAGTAATGGCTGGAGCACATATTAAACTAACCGTACAATTATAGAAGACGACTAACTGATAATGTGGATAATATAATGTGTGTGTGTGTGTGTGTGTGTGTGTGTGTGTGTGTGTGTGTGTGTGTGTGTGTGTTATCCATTGACAATCTTCTGGGAGATGGCTCCTGGCAGTGTGTAGAGGATCAGAGCGAGGAAGAGGGCGGTGATGAGGAGGACGAGGGCGGCGATGATGTACTTCTTGTAGTTCCGCCAGATGAGGTGGAAGAAGCACTTGAAGGGATTCACGAACCACGAGAAAGATGTGTCTGGACGACTGGAGACACACACACACACACGCACACGCACACACACACGCACACACGCACACGCACACGCACACACACACACACACACACACTGAAGATCACATGGGGTTGAGCACAGGTAATGTCTGGTCAGCGCCGGCCCACCCTATATGTTGAATACGCAATTGCCGAGGTCCCCCTGAAGCCAATCTTTTGTTCTGTTGCAGCAGCTCTTGCCTGAGCAGGCGGAACTGCAGATGGATTCAAGGTTTCCTCTAACAGAGTAGGTTGTCCTCTGGTGGCGCTTTGCATTGCAAAATGTTTTTAGTTGTCCAAAGTGAATTTTGATGTAATATACCGTTTCAATGTATTAAGTACTTTGCGTGAAACATGACAGACAATTCCATTCTATAAAAACCAATATCTATTTATTGATTGTAATAAATAGATAGGCAAAATAAAAACTTGAGTTTCTATTAGGTTGTATAAAAATGTCCTTTGTTGTAAATTATAGTTTATTACCATATCTATAAAAAAGAAACGCTGTTCTGGCACAGTTCATGCTGTCAATAATTAATGACAATTACATCTATTTTAATTTTTCACGAGGATAAATGTATGAATAGTTGTTTAGTTGTAGAAGTTGTAGTGCAGAAGTTAGTTGACTAGAAGTAGTTGTTGTTTGGTCTCTCCACCTTCACGGTCTCATGATGGTCTAAATGTAGAATATTGTTATACTAACCCTAACCCTGACATGTGAAACATGAACATGGTCAGGCATAATGCTCTATTTCAAAATATTGGAGCTTCAATCTCAAAATAATAGTATTGGCCCTAAAAACCCAGTGTGTCCAGGTGAGTCTGGGGCAGGTGAGGCTATTACAGGTGAGTCCAGGTGAGTCTTATACAGGTGAGTCTAGTACAGGTAAGTCCACTCCAGGTGAGGCTATTACAGGTGAGTCCAGGTGAGTCTTATACAGGTGAGTCTAGTACAGGTAAGTCCACTCCAGGTGAGGCTATTACAGGTGAGTCCAGGTGAGTCTTAAACAGGTGAGTCTAGTACAGGTAAGTCCACTCCAGGTGAGGCTATTCCAGGTGAGTCCAGGTCAGTCTACTACAGGTGAGTATTACAGGTGAGTCTGGTACAGTCCACTCCAGGTGAGTCTATTACAGGTGAGTCCAGATGAGTCTGGTACAGGTCAGTCTATTACAGGTGAGTCTAGTACAGGTGTTTCCAGGTGAGTCTGGTACAGGTGAGTCTATTACAGGTGAGTCTATTACAGGTGAGTCTGGTACAGGTGTTTCCAGGTGAGTATAGTACAGGTCAGTCCAGGTGAGTCTGGTACGGCTGAGTCTCTTACAGGCAAGTCTAGTACAGGTGAGTCTGGTATAGGTGAGTCCACTCCAAGTGAGTCTATTACAGGTGAGTCCAGGTGAGTCTGGTACATGTGAGACTATTACAGGCAAGTCCAGGTAATGTCTTACTTTGGTTTCTCCAGAGGTTCTGGTTCCTTGCGGGCTCGACCAACGGGGTGTTTCTCCGCCTCCTCTGATGTCACCAGGTGAAACTCTGCCTCCACCTTACCCTGGAAGGGGCCACAACGTGCCAATAAAACATGGAAAATGTGTAATACATGTATGAATGAAGATTTTTGTATTCATGTGTGTGTGTGTTTGTAGTGTATGTGCGTGTGTGTGTGTATGTTTGTAGTGTATATGTGTGTGTGTGCGTATGTGTGTGTGTTTGTAGTGTATATGTGTGTGTGTGTGTGTGGGGGGGGGGGGTGTACTAATAGTCATGTATATAAAGTAGTCTATATAGTAAAATATGATACCGTGAGGTCCCCAGCCTTCTCCAGGGGCCACCAGCCCCTGGATCTCTTCTGCTGGAAGATGGAGATGCGCTCCCCAGCCTCCTGCAGCATCTCCTGACTGCAGCTCTTAGAAGACTTGGCCCCCCTGGGGAAGGAGTGGAGGTCCAGCTCCACTGAGCCTAACAAAAACAGAAACATTTACACAAATATATACACACACACATGCACACACACACACACGCACGCACACACACACACACACGCACACACATGCACGCACACACACGCACGCACACACATGCGCACGCACGCACACACACGCACGCACACACATGCACGCACACACACACACACACACACACACACACACACACACACACACACACACACGTACCCAGGAAGTCATCTGAGGAGAGCCTCTCGAAGTCCCAGACCTGTAGGATCAGAACGGCTGGCAGCTTCTGTTCAGTCTGGTCCAGAGAGAAGATGCTGCTTCGTTTAGTGATCACAAGTACCTACACACACACACACACACACACACACACACACACACACACACACACACACACACACACACACCTCTTAAACATCACCAGACCCTGAGCTGGATCCGCCCCATCGTGTGTAAAACACTGTACAGAGACAAAAGATTGAAGCGCACCGTTGAGATTTTAGTTTGACGATATTCGAAAAACAAAACTCACATATTAATCTTGTTCTAAAAACTGTACATTGGATAATTGTTCATACTATTAGACCACTGATATTGATATTCAACATGACATATGTGTGAAACATTTTCCAACGTGTACTCTTTAAAACAAGACTTATCTCCCTTCAATGAGCTATTGAAATTAAAAAGCAAAAAAAGTCAAATATCAAATGTCAAACTTTTTCGATTGTAATTATTTCCTGTGGAATACTAATGTTTAAAGGTATCTTTAGGTTCTCTACTGATCAGCTATATCAGCTATATCAGCTGATCAGGATATCCATAGTCCTCATTGTTGCTGGCAGTGTGTATAATACACAGTCTCTGAAGTAGAAAGAGTCACTGTTTATAACAATAATACTGCTGAGTCTCAGAATGAGCTGAATCAACCTGACCGTATTTCAGTCCATCCTGAACCATATAGATAGACACATATAGAACCACGCCTTCTGATAGACATATAGAACCATGTCTTCTGATAGACATATAGAACCATGTCTTCTGATAGACATATAGAACCATGTCTTCTGATAGACATATAGAACCATGTCTTCTGATAGACATATAGAACCATGTCTTCTGATAGATATATAGAACCATGTCTTCTGATAGACATATAGAACCATGTCTTCTGATAGACATATAGAACCATGTCTTCTGATAGATATATAGAACCATGTCTTCTGATAGACATATAGAACCATGTCTTCTGATAGACATATAGAACCATGTCTTCTGATAGACATATAGAACCATGTCTTCTGATAGACATATAGAACCATGTCTTCTGATAGACATATAGAACCACGCCTTCTGATAGACATATAGAACCATGTCTTCTGATAGACAATAGAACCATGTCTTCTGATAGACATAGAACCATGTCTTCTGATAGACATATAGAACCATGTCTTCTGATAGACATAGAACCATGTCTTCTGATAGACATATAGAACCATGTCTTCTGATAGACATAGAACCACGCCTTCTGATAGACATATAGAACCATGTCTTCTGATAGACATAGAACCATGTCTTCTGATAGACATAGAACCATGCCTTCTGATAGACATATAGAACCATGTCTTCTGATAGACATATAGAACCATGTCTTCTGATAGACATAGAACCATGTCTTCTGATAGACATATAGAACCACGCCTTCTGATAGAC
>JACYXH010000500.1:1430000-1432500 GCA_026745465.1 Lota lota | reverse complement strand
CCTCACCACCACCACCACCACTGTGATCACCATCCTCATCCTCACCACCACCACTGTGATCACCATCACCATCCTCACCACCACCACCACCACTGTGATCACCATCCTCATCCTCACCACCACCACCACTGTGATCACCATCCTCCTCATCACCACCACCACTGTGATCACCATCACCATCCTCCTCACCACCACCACTGTGATCACCATCACCATCCTCCTCATCACCACCACCACTGTGATCACCATCCTCCTCACCACCACCACCACCACCACTGTGATCACCATCACCATCCTCCTCATCACCACCACCATGATGACGGTGATGTTCCAGTGGTACCTTCATCCATGAACACCGTCTTGCCGGTGAAGACTTTGTCTCCTACGGTGATCCTGCCTGGCCGGAACAGAGGTTCCTCCAGACGGTTGTCCCTGCACAGCTTAGCCAGCAGCTCAGAAGGCTTCAGACTGTCCCTCCACGCGTTGTAGCCAGCCCTACACATTACACGCATTATACGTCCATATCCACCTGTAGTATTTCTGGATGATAAGTTCTCTAGACAGCATGGTGCAGACAGTATATATATATCTAGTTATTAGTAGTACAGGCTGTATTCGCTGGGCAGGCCGCAGGTGGCTCGGTGGCGGCTATAGAAGCGGTTCTCCAGGTCGATCGTGGTCTCTCCAATCAGATCGTCTCCTCCCACCAGGTCGTGGTCGTAGATCAGCACCGACAGGACCGATTCCTGGGGGAAGTCCGCCTGAAATTCAAAGGACCTGGAGTCGAGAGGAGAGGAGAGATGAGCAGAATATCGAAGTATATGTTCAACAATTCGGTACAAATACTGAGAAATACTAAGAAACAGTATATCTATAAATAGTATTTGTACCTTCCGAAAACAGGGTTGAGCTGCTTGGGGATGTAGTTATCTCTGTCTTTAATCTCCTTCCTCCCCAGTCGGAGAACGATGTATGGATCGGACTTCCCATCTGGGTCAGCAGGGTGCAGGTTTGATGCCTGGAGACACACAAGATGATAATAAGACAACACAACACAGAGAACATCACAACACAAATAAACCAACATGTAAGCCCAGACCAGAGGGCTCACCGAGATGATGTAGACCCTGATCAGAACCAGAGCAGAACTCACCGAGACGATGTAGACCCTGATCAGAACCAGAGCAGAACTCACCGAGACGATGTAGACCCTGATCAGAACCAGAGCAGAACTCACCGAGACGATGTAGACCCTGATCAGAACCAGAGCAGAACTCACCGAGACGATGTAGACCCTGATCAGAACCAGAGCAGAACTCACCGAGACGATGTAGACCCTGATCAGAACCAGAGCAGAACTCACCGAGACGATGTAGACCCTGATAAAAACCAGAGCAGAACTCACCGAGACGATGTAGACCCTGATCAGAACCAGAGCAGAACTCACCGAGACGATGTAGACCCTGATCAGAACCAGAGCAGAACTCACCGAGACGATGTAGACCCTGATCAGAACCAGAGCAGAACTCACCGAGACGATGTAGACCCTGATCAGAACCAGAGCAGAACTCACCGAGACGATGTAGACCCTGATCAGAACCAGAGCAGAACTCACCGAGACGATGTAGACCCTGATCAGAACCAGAGCAGAACTCACCGAGACGATGTAGACCCTGATCAGAACCAGAGCAGAACTCACCGAGACGATGTAGACCCTGATCAGAACCAGAGCAGAACTCACCGAGACGATGTAGACCCTGATCAGAACCAGAGCAGAACTCACCGAGACGATGTAGACCCTGATCAGAACCAGAGCAGAACTCACCGAGACGATGTAGACCCTGATCAGAACCAGAGCAGAACTCACCGAGACGATGTAGACCCTGATCAGAACCAGAGCAGAACTCACCGAGACGATGTAGACCCTGATCAGAACCTTGGTGGGTCCGTTGGGGGGGATTCCTCGGTTGACCCGTAACTGACCCAGGTTGCAAACGTCCTCCTCTTCCTCATCTTCTTCCAGCTTGATCAGACAGAACCGGGCCTGCAGGGACGCAAACTCAGTCAACACACATCCACCATGATCAATCCCAAACACATCCCAGTCAACACACATCCACCATGATCAATCCCAAACACATCCCAGTCCACAGTTTGGGTGTGAACACATGAATCAGGGGACCGGTTTGGGTGTGAACACATGAATCAGGGGACCGTTTGGGTGTGAACACATGAATCAGGGGACCGGTTTGGGTGTGAACACATGAATCAGGGGACCGTTTGGGTGTGAACACATGAATCGGGTCCGGTTTGGGTGTGAACACATGAATCGGGGGACCGGTTTGGGTGTGAACACATGAATCAGGGGACCGGTTTGGGTTTGAACACATGAATCAGGGGACCGGTTTGGGTGTGAACACATGAATCAGGGGACTGGTTTGGGTGTGAACACATGAATCAGGGGACCGGTTTGGGTTTGAACACATGAATCAGGGGACCG
>JACYXH010000500.1:1422500-1425000 GCA_026745465.1 Lota lota | reverse complement strand
ACACACACACAAACATACACACACAGAGACACACAAACATACACACGAAGAGACACACACAGACACACAAAAAAAACACACAAAGAGACACACACAAACATACACACACAGAGACACACAAACATACCCACACACAAACACACACAAACATACATACACAGAGACACATACAAACACACACACAGAGACAAAAAAATAAGAAATAAGAACAACAATAACAGTGTGTGTCTTTGTGTGTGTGTGTTTGTGTGCGTGTGTGTAAGTGGGGTATGAGTGAGTGTGTGTGTAAGTGAGGAGTGAGTGAGTGAGTGAGTGGGGAGTGAGTGAGTGTGTGAGTGGGGAGTGAGTGAGTGTGTGAGTGGGGAGTGAGTGAGTGTGTGAGTGGGGAGTGAGTGAGTGTGTGTGTGAGTGGGGAGTGAGTGAGTGAGTGGGGAGTGAGTGAGTGTGTGAGTGGGGAGTGAGTGAGTGTGTGTGTGAGTGGGGAGTGAGTGAGTAAGTGTGTGTGTGTGAGTGGGGAGTGAGTGAGTGTGTGTGTGAGTGGGGAGTGAGTGAGTGGGGAGTGAGTGAGTGAGTGGGGAGTGAGTGAGTGTGTGTGTGAGTGGGGAGTGAGTGAGTGTGTGTGAGTGGGGAGTGAGTGAGTGGGGAGTGAGTGGGGAGTGAGTGAGTGGGGAGTGAGTGAGTGTGTGTGAGTGGGGAGTGAGTGAGTGGGGAGTGAGTGAGTGTGTGTGTGAGTGGGGAGAGAGTGAGTGTGTGTGTGAGTGGGGAGAGAGTGAGTGTGTGTGAGTGGGGAGTGAGTGAGTGTGTGTGAGTGGGGAGTGAGTGAGTGGGGAGTGAGTGAGTGAGTGTGTGAGTGGGGAGTGAGTGAGTGTGTGTGTGAGTGGGGAGAGAGTGAGTGTGTGTGAGTGGGGAGTGAGTGAGTGTGTGAGTGGGGAGTGAATGAGTGTGTGTGTGTGAGTGGGGAGTGAGTGAGTGTGTGTGTGAGTGGGGAGTGAGTGAGTGGGGAGTGAGTGAGTGAGTGGGGAGTGAGTGAGTGTGTGTGTGAGTGGGGAGTGAGTGAGTGTGTGTGAGTGGGGAGTGAGTGAGTGGGGAGTGTGTGTGTGAGTGGGGAGTGAGTGAGTGTGTGTGAGTGGGGAGTGAGTGAGTGGGGAGTGAGTGAGTGAGTGGGGAGTGAGTGAGTGGGGAGTGAGTGAGTGTGTGAGTGGGGAGTGAGTGAGTGTGTTTGCTAACCTTTTTCCTCTTGAGATGAGATTCTGTCATGGCAGTGGGCGGAGCCGGGGGAGACGCTTCCTCCTCTACAGTGATCAGGACGTCGTGATTGGTCGGCAGTACAGTGGAGCCGATCTCTGAGCCGTGCTGCGACGCTTCTGTTGGACAAGACATAGATCACTGATGATGGCAGAACAGTCCTGACCCCTCCCATACAACAAGCCCCCCTATCACACCTCTTCTTCCCCCGTCAGCCCTGGAGGCTGTGTGCTCCCTCCTCTCGTCCCTCTACACCCACACCTCCACCCGTCTAACTTCTGACAGCTGAAGAAATTCAACCTGCCACAGAAAATGATGGTCCAGTTCTGCACATCAGTGAGTCGCTGATAGATGATCCTCAGCTCATCCATTACCGTCTGCTTCGCTGCCTCAACTGACCAACGCAGACTGCAACCTGCCTTCCCTCCCGGACCTGTACCCCCCAGAACCAGGAGGGGACAGGAAAGATCAGGGCTGATCTTTCCTGTCCCGGTCCCCACCTCTTCCAGAACCAGGAGGGGGCAGGAAAGATCAGGGCTGATCTTTCCTGTCCCGGTCCCCACCTCTTCCAGAACCAGGACCTCCTTCAGGACACAGGGTCCAGGCTTGGCCCCCTCAACACTTTGTTCCCCATCGCAGTGAGGCTCTCAAACAAGCCCCATGCCTATCAAAGACTGTGGGACTTCCACCCCCCACCATGTCACACACACACACACACACACACACGTCCACACATACACACTCACACACATGCGCCCATGCCCACACACACACATACACACACACACACACACACACACACATGCACACACACTCACACAATGCACTGATGTTCCTGCACCACCAACAACTCTTGCCTCCTGTGTATAATGCACATGTGCAAAACAAATGTATATACATACATAAATACACATCTATTTATTTATATTTATTCTAATTATAGTGTACATACCTCATACCCACTCCCTAGCCTCTCACTGCCTTTTAGCCTTCAACAACCTACATGTCGTTTATAGTTCTTAATACCTCATATATTATATATGAGTATATTCATGTATTATAAATATCCTTCAAATTGTGCTTGTATAATGTTGCTTGATGTCTTTATGCACCAACCTAACCACGTCACCTCCACCTTGGCTAAATACAACTCTACTGATTGTGAGTGCTGAAATAACTTCACCTGCAGATTCAAAACACCTGAGCTGAGAGCGGGAACACTGAACACTAAGCTGAGAGCGGGAACACTGAACAC
>JACYXH010000500.1:1402500-1417500 GCA_026745465.1 Lota lota | reverse complement strand
GACAGGTTGACAGGTGAGACAGGTAGAGGTGGAGAGGCAGACAGGTAGAGAGGCAGCTTACGTTAGTGGTGAGACAGGTGGACAGACAGGTGACCCTGGCAAAGGGGTCAGACAGGCCAGAGGTGTCTGCTGCGATGAGCCCTCTAGCCTGGTACATGTGGCACCTCAACTGGAACTCATGCTGGACTGTAAACACGACACGAGATACACACATCTTTTATAGACACACACTTCTGAAAGATGGAACAGGTGTGTTTACAAGTGAGTCTGCTGATAATGGGCAGTGAGGCCACTTCCTGTATCCGTTTAGGGTCGACCATCAATGTCATCTGTGTTTGTGTGCATGTATTCAGATACAAACAGGAAGCGGTGCTACACCGTAATGCAGTATTTTGTACTCTGTGGAGGGGGAGTGTGGTTTTAGTGCTGTCTGGAGAGAGAGGGGGGCGTGGCTCTCAGCAGAGGGGGCGTGACCCCCAGCAGAGGGGGGCGTGGTTCTCATCAGAGGGGCGTTGCTCTCAGCAGAGGGGGCGTGACCCTCAGCAGAGGAGGCGTGGCTCTCGACAGAGGGCAAGAAGAGAGCTGGGTTGGTGACAGGTGCGGGCTTCTTCTGATCACCTGTCTTCTCTACAGTATCTCGGCTGGACCGCGGGGGAACAAGACGAACTGGACCCGATTCAGAGCAGCGAGGCTGTGTTTGGGTTTGTGTGAGAACCCCTGTGCAAGACTAATAAACACCGTGGGATCTATTGATCGGCAGTCTCAGTCTTTAACAAGATGTATTTTTATTCACCTGCCCCTCCTCCTATTTTCATCCCAAAACCTTGTATAAGAACTATTTCCTGTGTCAAGATGAATAGTCACCTTTAATTCAGCCATATGTTGCCCTCCTCACAGCCAGGAAATAACCTGGAGTCCAGTTGGTTTTATCCATTATCATTTCTGCAATGTGGACATTTCTCAAAAAATTGATTTTACTATCTACTTTTTGACCATTGGGTTTAATTTATATTAATTTGCTTTGTTGGGTTTGTAAAAGTGATCTAAAGAGTTCTGAAATTCCAAACAGTACTACAGCCAAAAACCCTTTCACAACGCCACTGCTTTGGATGGAAGTAGCCATAGCTCCCAAACGCTTCATCTAAGTTGAACAAAACCTTATTTTTTGGACTCCACATTTGACTTCAAATGATATTCCTGAATAAATGTTACCCTACATGGACCCCAGTGTGGAGAAAACAACCCATTTCTAAACATGTACTGACTTTCCCTGTTCTTTCTCACCACCCTCTTGCTCATTGGATTGAGCATATGGTGCCACTACCTCGCCCTATGCCTATCAATGTTTGAGATTATCTGCAGGTCCTCTATCATATTCAGGTTGAATAAAAATATGTTTTTACTTCATTATTTTAATTTAAAAAAAACTTTAGTTTGTCAAGTTGCCATGGGTCACATTTGACCAAACATTTCCACATGAATCCAGATCAGCCTCAAACATTTCCACATGAATCCAGATCAGCCTCAAACATTTCCACATGAATCCAGATCAGCCTCAAACATTTCCACATGAATCCAGATCAGCCTCAAACATTTCCACATGAATCCAGATCAGCCTCAAACATTTCCACATGAATCCAGATAAGCCTCAAACATTTCCACATGAATCCAGATCAGCCTCAAACATTTCCACATGAATCCAGATCAGCCTCAAACATTCCCACATGAATCCAGATCAGCCTCAAATGTCCAATTGATACAGGGACCAATTGAACCAAGTCTCCAATCACCATGACATCAGCTTCATTGGAATTAGCACCTTTTTCTATATCATTGTATATGAACCCTGTTTTCTATTTAGTTCAAGTTGGCAATGTAGATGTGATTGCAAGACAACAGAAAAGACGTCTGAACTGGGTTAGTCTTTGGGGCAGTTGGCTGTAATGGGCTGGTCTGCATTGAAACCATTTCTAGCAGTCTGGTTTGAGAAATTGCATGAAACCAAATCCCTGTCAGTGGTTGACTCCCAGCAGGCTGGTTGGCTTAATCTCACACTGAGAGGAAGTTGGCAGAAGGGTCGCAGTAACAGAAGTTCAAGTGACCTCCAGCCTCACTAAATTCACCGTCTTCTTAATTGTTCCATCTTCAGGCGGAAAAAATCCTCAGCAAGTCTACAGGATGCAACTGGTTGGTCTACAGGTGTGACTACAGGATGTAACTGGTTAGTCTACAGACAAGTCTACAGGATGTAACTGGTTAGTCTACAGGTGTGACTACAGGATGTAACTGGTTAGTCTACAGACAAGTCTACAGGATGTAACTGGTTAGTCTACAGGTGTGACTACAGGATGTAACTGGTTAGTCTACAGGTGAGTCTACAGGATGTAACTGGTTAGTCTACAGGTGAGTCTACAGGATGTAACTGGTTAGTCTACAGGTGAGTCTACAGGTGTGACTACAGGATGTAACTGGTTAGTCTACAGGTGAGTCTACAGGATGTAACTGGTTAGTCTACAGGTGAGTCTACAGGATGTAACTGGTTAGTCTACAGGTGAGTCTACAGGATGTAACTGGTTAGTCTACAGGTGAGTCTACAGGTGTGACTACAGATGAGCGTACAGTTCCAGGTGAGTCTCACCTGTTGGTACCAGGTGAGTGGGGGGTCCCAGAGGGTCCCTGCCCTCTGTGGTTGGGCTGAAGCCTGCAGGTAGGTCATCCAGCATGTGTCCAGACTCACTGCAGCTGCCCAGCCACAGGTACACATCCAGCTTGGCTAGCACCGTCCATGCAGCCACACGCTTACCTGGGGACTACACATACACATAGTAGTATAGAATATATCTGTATAAAGATGTAGTAAAGCTACATAGTATCACTGTGTGTGTGTGTACCTTCAGGAACAGTGTGTTTGTGTGTGTGTGTGTGTGTGTGTGTGTGTACTTTGAGGAACAGAGTGTGTGTGTGTACCTTGAGGAACAGAGAGAGAGTGTGTGTGTGTAACTTAAGGAACTGTGTGTGTGGTTGTACCTTGAGAAACAGTGTGTGTATACCTTGAGGAAGAGTGTGTGCGTATGTGTGTGTGTACCTTGAGGAACAGAGTGTGTATCTTGCCACAGTCCCTCCCTCTCTCCTCATGGTTGCTGGAGAACAGGAGGTCTCTCGCCCTCAGCCGGCTGTACGCCACTCGCTTGTTGTTGCTTAGCAACCACACAAACACATCTGGCAGTGTGTGCTGGGGCTGTCGTCAACAAACACACACACATGGAATTATAAAGGATGACCCTGACCACTCAGCACAAAACTAAATCCAAAACGGTGTGTTAGTGAGGCGAAGCCCCACCCTGGTCTCTAGCAGCCCAGTGGGGCCCCTCCCCACCCTGGTCTCTAGCAGCCCAGTGGGGCCCTCCCCACCCTGGTCTCTAGCAGCCCAGTGGGGCCCCTCCCCACCCTGGTCTCTAGCAGCACAGTGGGGCCCCTCCCCACCCTGGTCTCTAGCAGCACAGTGGGGCCCCTCCCCACCCTGGTCTATAGCAGCACAGTGGGGCCCCTCCCCACCCTGGTCTCTAGCAGCACAGTGGGGCCCCTCCCCACCCTGGTCTCTAGCAGCACAGTGGGCCCCTCCCCACCCTGGTCTCTAGCAGCACAGTGGGGCCCTCCCCACCCTGGTCTCTAGCAGCACAGTGGGGCCCCTCCCCACCCTGGTCTCTAGCAGCACAGTGGGGCCCCTCCCCACCCTGGTCTCTAGCAGCCCAGTGGGGCCCCTCCCCACCCTGGTCTCTAGCAGCCCAGTGGGGCCCCTCCCCACCCTGGTCTCTAGCAGCACAGTGGGGCCCCTCCCCACCCTGGTCTCTAGCAGCACAGTGGGGCCCCTCCCCACCCTGGTCTCTAGCAGCACAGTGGGGCCCCTCCCCACCCTGGTCTCTAGCAGCACAGTGGGGCCCCTCCCCACCCTGGTCTCTAGCAGCACAGTGGGGCCCCTCCCCACCCTGGTCTCTAGCAGCACAGTGGGCCCCTCCCCACCCTGGTCTCTAGCAGCACAGTGGGGCCCCTCCCCACCCTGGTCTCTAGCAGCCCAGTGGGGCCCCTCCCCACCCTGGTCTCTAGCAGCCCAGTGGGGCCCTCCCCACCCTGGTCTCTAGCAGCCCAGTGGGGCCCCTCCCCACCCTGGTCTCTAGCAGCACAGTGGGGCCCCTCCCCACCCTGGTCTCTAGCAGCACAGTGGGGCCCCTCCCCACCCTGGTCTCTAGCAGCACAGTGGGGCCCCTCCCCACCCTGGTCTCTAGCAGCACAGTGGGGCCCCTCCCCACCCTGGTCTCTAGCAGCACAGTGGGGCCCTCCCCACCCTGGTCTCTAGCAGCACAGTGGGGCCCCTCCCCACCCTGGTCTCTAGCAGCACAGTGGGGCCCCTCCCCACCCTGGTCTCTAGCAGCCCAGTGGGCCCCTCCCCACCTGGTCTCTAGCAGCACAGTGGGGCCCCTCCCCACCCTGGTCTCTAGCAGCACAGTGGGCCCCTCCCCACCCTGGTCTCTAGCAGCACAGTGGGGCCCCTCCCCACCCTGGTCTCTAGCAGCACAGTGGGGCCCCTCCCCACCCTGGTCTCTAGCAGCACAGTGGGGCCCCTCCCCACCCTGGTCTCTAGCAGCACAGTGGGGCCCCTCCCCACCCTGGTCTCTAGCAGCACAGTGGGGCCCCTCCCCACCCTGGTCTCTAGCAGCACAGTGGGGCCCCTCCCCACCCTGGTCTCTAGCAGCACAGTGGGGCCCCTCCCCACCCTGGTCTCTAGCAGCACAGTGGGGCCCCTCCCCACCCTGGTCTCTAGCAGCACAGTGGGGCCCCTCCCCACCCTGGTCTCTAGCAGCACAGTGGGGCCCCTCCCCACCCTGGTCTCTAGCAGCACAGTGGGGCCCCTCCCCACCCTGGTCTCTAGCAGCACAGTGGGCCCCTCCCCACCCTGGTCTCTAGCAGCACAGTGGGGCCCCTCCCCACCCTGGTCTCTAGCAGCACAGTGGGCCCCTCCCCACCCTGGTCTCTAGCAGCACAGTGGGCCCCTCCCCACCCTGGTCTCTAGCAGCACAGTGGGGCCCCTCCCCACCCTGGTCTCTAGCAGCACAGTGGGGCCCCTCCCACACCCTGGTCTCTAGCAGCCCAGTGGGGCCCCTCCCCACCCTGGTCTCTAGCAGCCCAGTGGGCCCCTCCCCACCCTGGTCTCTAGCAGCCCAGTGGGGCCCCTCCCCACCCTGGTCTCTAGCAGCACAGTGGGGCCCCTCCCCACCCTGGTCTCTAGCAGCACAGTGGGGCCCTCCCCACCCTGGTCTCTAGCAGCACAGTGGGGCCCCTCCCCACCCTGGTCTCTAGCAGCACAGTGGGGCCCCTCCCCACCCTGGTCTCTAGCAGCACAGTGGGCCCCTCCCCACCCTGGTCTCTAGCAGCACAGTGGGCCCCTCCCCACCCTGGTCTCTAGCAGCACAGTGGGGCCCCTCCCCACCCTGGTCTCTAGCAGCACAGTGGGGCCCCTCCCCACCCTGGTCTCTAGCAGCACAGTGGGGCCCCTCCCCACCCTGGTCTCTAGCAGCACAGTGGGGCCCCTCCCCACCCTGGTCTCTAGCAGCACAGTGGGGCCCCTCCCCACCCTGGTCTCTAGCAGCACAGTGGGGCCCTCCCCACCCTGGTCTCTAGCAGCACAGTGGGCCCCTCCCCACACAGTGGGCCCCTCCCCACCCTGATGACCATCTGGACCATGTAGCGACTATACCGTACCATGTAGCGACTATACCGTACCATGTAGCGACTATACCGTACCATGTAGCGACTATACTGTACCATGTAGCGACTATACTGTACTATGTAGCGACTATACCGTACCATGTAGCGACTATACTGTACTATGTAGCGACTATACCGTACCATGTAGCGACTATACTGTACTATGTAGCGACTATACTGTACTATGTAGCGACTATACCGTACTATGTAGCGACTATACCGTACAATGTAGCGACTATACTGTACCATGTAGCGACTATACCGTACCATGTAGCGACTATACCGTTCCATGTAGCGACTATACTGTACTATGTAGCGACTATACCGTACCATGTAGCGACTATACCGTTCCATGTAGCGACTATACTGTACTATGTAGCGACTATACAGTACCATGTAGCGACTATACCGTACCATGTAGCGACTATACTGTACCATGTAGCGACTATACTGTACCATGTAGCGACTATACCGTACTATGTAGCGACTATACCGTACCATGTAGCGACTATACTGTACCATGTAGCGACTATACCGTACTATGTAGTGACTATACTGTACCATGTAGCGACTATACCGTACCATGTAGCGACTATACCGTACCATGTAGCGACTATACCGTACTATGTAGTGACTATATTGTACCATGTAGCGACTATACCGTACCATGTAGCGACTATACCGTACCATGTAGCGACTATACCGTACCATGTAGCGACTATACTGTACCATGTAGCGACTATACCGTACCATGTAGCGACTATACCGTACCATGTAGCGACTATACTGTACCATGTAGCGACTATACTGTACTATGTAGCGACTATACCGTACCATGTAGCGACTATACCGTACCATGTAGCGACTATACCGTATCATGTAGCGACTATACTGTACCATGTAGCGACTATACCGTACTATGTAGCGACTATACCGTACCATGTAGCGACTATACCGTACCATGTAGCGACTATACTGTACCATGTAGCGACTATACTGTACTATGTAGCGACTATACCGTACCATGTAGCGACTATACTGTACAGACATACTACAGACATACAGACATGTAGACGGACAGACAGACAGACATGTAGACGGACAGACATACAGACATGTAGACGGACAGACAGACATGTAGACGGACAGACAGACAGACATGTAGACGGACAGACATACAGACATGTAGACGGACAGACAGACATGTAGACGGACAGACAGACAGACATGTAGACGGACAGACTGACAGACATACAGACGGACAGACAGACAAACATGTATACGGACAGACAGACAGACATGTAGACGGACAGACATACAGACATGTAGACGGACAGACAGACAGACGGACAGACATACAGACATGTAGACGGACAGACATACAGACATGTAGACGGACAGACCTCCTCCACCAGGAAGTGGATCTGCCGGCCCAGCTTGGTGGCTTCCTGCAGCAGATCTTTAATTCCTGATGGATTCCTCTTCCTCTCAGTCATCACCTCCGCCTCTGCAATAATACCCTCCTACACACACACACACACACACACACACACACACACACACACACACACACACACACACACACACACACACATTTACACACACACACACACATGCTATTTTACCACTTAAAACGTGTGTGTGTGTTAGCTCCTCCCACCAGTTCCTGTTTACACATGGTGAGGCGTTTCCTGTCCAGCTGAGTCAGGTGACTTCTCTTCACCTCCACCTTCAACTTGCTCTCCACTGTCGCAATGAACGTCCTACACAGACACACACACGCAGGCAGGCACGCACAAACACACACACGCAGGCAGGCACACAGACACACACACGCAAGCAGGCACGCACAAACACACACACGCAGGCAGGCACACAGACACACACACGCAGGCAGGCACACAGACACACACACGCAGGCACGCACAGACCCACACACACACAGGCACGCACAAACACACACACGCAAGCAGGCACGCATAGACACACACACGCAGGCAGGCACGCACAGACACACACACGCAGGCACGCACAGACACACACACGCAGGCAGGCACAGACACACACACGCAGGCAGGCACACAGACACACACACGCAGGCAGGCACACAGACACACACGCAGGCAGGCACGCACAGACACGCAGGCAGGCACGCACAGACACACACACGCAGGCAGGCACACAGACACACACACGCAGGCAGGCACGCACAGACACGCAGGCAGGCACGCACAGACACACACACGCAGGCAGGCACGCACAGACACACACACGCAGGCAGGCACGCACAGACACACACACACACACGCAGGCACACAGACACACACACGTGTGTTAAGTAGTGAAACAGCATGATTACAACTTCTCACGTTCTGATTGGCTGCTTTGAATACCTGGCATCTAAACAAAACTCTTGGAGGACCGTCTTGAGGATTGGCTCCGCCCCCGGATCTGACTTCCTGTTCAGCTCTGCTGCTTTGGCCACGCCCTTTTCCTGAGGATTACCCAATCAGGACTCAATCAAGACTTTATAATGACCATCACAGTTGTCTTTATAACTATTCCTAAATGTATGCCTAGTCTTTGTGTGTGTGTCTGATGTGTGTGTGTGTGTGTGTGTGTGTGATGTGTGTGTGTATGTGTGATATGTGTGTGTGTGTGTGTATATGTGATGTGTGTGTGTGTGTGTACAAAGTGCAGAGTGATGGTCTCCAGCAGGTTGGAGGTGTGTGTGTGTGTGTGTGTGTGTGTGTTTGATGTGTGTGTGTGTGTATGTGTTTGTGTGTGTGCATGTGTTTGTGTCTAAGTGTGTGTGTGTGTGTGTGTGTGCGTACAAAGTGCAGAGCGATGGTCTCCAGCGGGTTGGAGGTGTGTGTGTGTGTGTGTTTGGTGTGTGTGTGTGTGTGTGTGAATGTGTGTGTGTGTTTGGTGTGTTTGATGTGTGTGTGTGTGTGTGTGTGTGCGTACAAAGTGCAGAGCGATGGTCTCCAGCAGGTTGGAGGTGTATGTGTGTGTGTGTGTGTGTGTGTGTGTGTGTGCGTACAAAAAGCAGAGCGATGGTCTCCAGCAGGTTGGAGGTGTATGTGTGTGTGTGTGTGTGTGTGTGTGTGTGTGTGTGTGTGTGTGTGCGTACAAAGTGCAGAGCGATGGTCTCCAGCAGGTTGGAGGTGAACAGACGGTAGGTTCTGTCTTCCCACCGGCTGACCACATGGACACACGGCTTCTGGCTCAAAGGCAGATGCATGTAGAACCTACACACACACACACATCAGACACACACATATACACACAAACACATGCACACATACAACCAAACACATGCACACATAATCAGAAACACACACACACACACACACCCAAACACATGCACACATACACACACACCCAAACACATGCACACATACACACACCCAAACACATGCACACATACACACACACCCAAACACATGCACACATACACACACACCCAAACACATGCACACATACATACACACACACCCAAACACATGCACACAAAAACACATACAAACACACACACACCCAAACACATGCACACATACACACACACCCAAACACATGCACACATGCACACATACACACACCCAAACACAAAAACACATACAAACACACACACACCCAAACACATGCACACATACACACCCAAACACAAAAACACACACACACACACCAAAACACATGCACACATAAACACAAACACACACATAAGCACACACATCCACGTGCACAGTTCGTATATCGTGCAGATGGCGTACTTGTTTCCCCGGGTGAGGAGGGGTTTCTCTGCGGGGGTGCAGGAGTCGGTCTGGGTCTGTGTGGAACTCCTCCTCGGGAAGTCTGGGGTACCTCCGGCCAGTGCAGACCTGCGACGGAATTCTGGGGTACCTCCGGCCAGGAGAGGAGAGGAGGAGGCGGAGGAGGGGGCCAGCCTGTCTGTGTTCTCTGGGAGGTCCACTGGCCGGGACCACCTGGTGCTCCCTGAGCTCCCGCTCGACTGGCCGGGGTTCTCCAACACGTTGCCGTAGTTACCTGGGAGATGGACGCATCGGGCCTCGGTTACCGTAGAAACACAACCCACAGGGACACCAGATGCCGCGAGCAGAAAAGAGTGGAAACTGACCGATGGAAAGCTCGAAGCTGATTGGCTTGTCTCCGATCTTCCTGTCGATAAGCGTGGCTTCAAACACGCAACCAAAGAGCAGGAAGCCCTCTCTGTCCTCCTCGTCCAGCTGAAACACCGACTCACTCTTTACGTGCTGTCACTGTTCATTATGCTTTGATTATGTAGTACAGTATTTCTCCCTCTTGTGGGGCATATAGGAACTGCACGTTTTTCTATCTATTGTCGTGTCTGCTTCTTTTTATCATCAATGCGCGGCCAGATAAATAATGAACAAGTGCTTTTTTGTACAACAAATAACATGGGCATTGGGTATCTTCGTTAAGTGTGCTTACTTAAGAGGGCGTTTAAGTTGAAGAGTTTAAGGAGTTTAAACTATACACGGGCTTATAGTGAGGACCGACTCATTCCTTCTACACCATCATCCTTCCATCGATGTCAACATGGCTCTCTCTCACTCCCTACCTGTGGCGGGGGCTCTACAGGTAAGACCTCTGCCTTTCCCTTGTCCTCGTCGGCCCCCCCTCCCCCGCCTGCTCCTCCTGCTCCTCCTGCTCCTCCTGCAGGAGTCTTGCCATCCTTGCCCCCGCTCTTTCCTCCCTTGGACTCTCTGGGTTTGACCAATCCGCTGAGTTTGGGCTCCGAGCCCGTTCCCCCCGCCAGGATCTCTACGGCCAGCTCCAGGTAGACACGCCCCCTGGTGGAGCAAGGCACAGGTGAGATACCTGGAAACACACCTGGAAGCACGCCTGGAAGCACGCCTGGAAGCACGCCTGGAAACATGCCTGGAAACATACTGCACTTCACTCATTTCTGGTGTCAAGCAGTGTTAATTGATATGGTAATTGAACAGTGTCTTAATTAATATGGTCAGTAACCTGTGTGTTGATTTATATTGGTAATCAAGCAGTGTTAATTGATATGGTAATTGAACAGTGTCTTAATTAATATGGTCAGTAACCTGTGTGTTGATTTATATTGGTAATCAAGCAGTGTTAATTGATATGGTAATTGAACAGTGTCTTAATTAATATGGTCAGTAACCTGTGTGTTGATTTATATTGGTAATCAAGCAGTGTTAATTGATATGGTAATTGAACAGTGTCTTAATTAATATGGTCAGTAACCTGTGTGTTGATTTATATTGGTAATCAAGCAGTGTTAATTGATATGGTAATTGAACAGTGTCTTAATTAATATGGTCAGTAACCTGTGTGTTGATTTATATTGGTAATCAAGCAGTGTTAATTGATATGGTAATTGAACAGTGTCTTAATTAATATGGTCAGTAACCTGTGTGTTGATTTATATTGGTAATTAAGCAGTGTGTTAATTTCTGTTGGTAAAATTGCGATGTGTTTGGTAAGGGATTGTAAATGATCCAGGTAATGTCTTCACCTGTAAGACACGCCCTCTCCTATGCCCTCGTTAAGCTCAGGGTTGTCGTCAACCAATGAGAAGTTACGGGCGGAGCCATACAGATTGATCCAAGCCGGACCGAAGGTAGGCAGGAAACCTGGAGGGGGGAGACGGCGAGAGAGAGAGAGAGAGAGAGAGAGAGAGAGAGACAGAGACAGAGAGAGAGAGAGAGAGAGAGAGAGAGAGAGAGAGAGAGAGAGAGAGAGAGAGAGAGAGAGAGAGAGAGAGAGAGAGAGACAGAGACAGAGACAGAGACAGAGAGACAGAGAGACAGAGAGACAGAGAGACAGAGAGACAGAGACAGAGACAGAGAGAGAGAGAGAGAGCCAGAGACAGAGAGAGAGAGAGAGATAGTGTTTATCACTTGTTATTATCAACACTTGCGCGTTCTCTCTCTCTCTCTCTCTACCTTTGTCTCCATCCTGTTCATTGGAGATGCGTCTCAGGTCGAAGTAGTGCGTTCCTATGGCAACGTCATTCATACTGCCCTCATCCCAGACCTGGTGGAGGGAGAGAGACAGAAAGAGTTACATGATGTCTTTCCTCCTAGGGTTAGGGTATGAACACTTTATGGACTTATTCTAACATACATTTTGGGATTTGATTGTTCTCAGGTTCAATTGTAGCTGGTTGTATATTTGGTTAAAATCCGCTCCTAATTGTTAATGCTGTAAATGTAAACTGTCCTAAATAAAATGTTACATTGTGTGGATATTAAAAGAACAAAACTGATGTTAGGTTGTAACTGAGTGACATCAGTCTATCCTGTCTTTGATTGGCTGGGACATATATGTGGTGCAGAGGAGGCGGGTCCATAAAGGCAGAGGAGGCGCTCCTCCTCTATTTTGATTGGCTGGGACATATATGTGGTGCAGAGGAGGCGCTCCTCCTCTATTTTGATTGGCTGGGACATATATGTGGTGCAGAGGAGGCGCTCCTCCTCTATTTTGATTGGCTGGGACATATATGTGGTGCAGAGGAGGCGCTCCTCCTCTATTTTGATTGGCTGGGACATATATGTGGTGCAGAGGAGGCGCTCCTCCTCTATTTTGATTGGCCAGAGGGAGATTAAAGTAAAAAAGGGTCATTGGTTGAAATAAATCATCACCAAATCTCAGTATAATATATAAAATAATGTTCTCTCTTAAAATGAAACCCGTCAAATGATGGTCCAATGGAGGACGTCCTCCCCAGCCAATCAACAACCAGAATTCAAGATTTAAATCGCGTTGGTCCAAAGATCATTTCAGAAACTCCTGGCAGTAACAACATCTTAACCAATGCTTTTTGTTTTGAACCAACTGCTTTGTATTTTCAAATGACCGTCGAGCGAGGAAAAAACCACACATCGCAGGTCTCTCTTGAAAACGAGATCTCGACCTTAATGGGACTCACCTGAATAAATAAAGGTTGAACATCCGTGTCCGGATAGACCATAATGTTTTCGGAGAGCTCCAGCTCATCCAGAATGCTGCTGAGTTTGAACTAAGACCATAAAGCCACCTTACACCAGTGCTAAGATATCTGCACTGGCTTCCTGTTTGCCAGAGAATTGAACTAAGAATACCACTAGCCGTGTATGAAGCAGTAAATGGGTTGGATATGATATGAGCCCAGGAGAGCTCTCGGGTCTCAGAGACCTGCTCCTGGTCCCAGGCTGAACTAAGCATGGTGGAGCAGCTGGTAGCTTCCATGCACCTCAGATCTGGAGCAAGCAGAACACGGGAGGGCTTCCTCAACACGATATTCTGTTGAATCAGGGCTCAGGACACTGCTGTTTCCACAGCTTTTAACAACAAAATCATCTGCATGTTAGATCTTTTTATGTTAAATCTCTTTTAATAAGTGTCCTTTTATCGTTTTTTAAAGACCTATGAATGGCCTGTTTAAATGGTGCTGTTAATAAAAGTTCCTTGCCTTGTACAACGTGTGTATGTGTGTGTATGAGTGTGTGTGTGTGTGTGTGTGTGAGACAGTGTGTGTGAGACAGTGTGTGTGTGTGTATGTGTGTGTGACAGTGTGTGTGTGTGTGTGTGTGTGTGTGTGTGTGTGTGTGTGACAGTGTGTGTGTGTGTGTGTTCTTTGTGGTCTTTTACAGAATACCTTGTGGGATCATGTTCAAACTGATATTTATTTGATGAATAAATGCTCCATTTACAAAAAAAAGATGCCTTCTATCCTCCCCAATCTCTAAAGTCCCCTAGTGGTTAGGGAGTGAGTGAGCTGGTGGGGATGATGTCATGATGATAACCCTGACGCTCACCTGGATCTTCATCCTCTGACAGAGAGGAGGGAACATCTCCCTGAAGACGATCTGTTCGTTCCACACCGGGTCCGGCGTTGACTTCTGGGTGGACGTCCGTCCCTGGCATCACAACAGAAGATCACACAAGAAGATCCCACTGAAGATCTTTTAAATAAACCACCAAAAGGCTCCCCTCTCTCTGCTCCCTCCCTCCCTGCCTGCTCCCTCCAGTGGTGATGAACGGGAGTATTGCAGTCCCCCACCTGTGGAAGAGCTATGATAACATCACGTGCGCACATGTGATTGAGGCAAGATGGATTCCCTGAACCACTCAGGGACGAGATGCGCTGATTGGTCAGAAATGAGCCAGCAGCATTTCCCTCCCTAATAACTGAGGATGACGATGGCCTTTCTACCTACTGACAATGACAATTGTTAGCGCAGATGAAGAGGAATGCTAGGTGAAGACGAGTGTGTTGGACTGACGGTCTGTCTGAAGAAGCTGACCACCACATAGGGGTCGATGAGGGCCGTGGCGTCCCCGATGAAGGCCTTGGTCACGTTGGCCATGATGCTGGAGTTGTTCCTGGGCAGGCCCTCCGCCCGGAAGACCCGGACGTAGAACCGGGCCCAAGGCCGTTCCCCCGGGAAACCCTCTGGCAGCAACAGGTTCCTGCACACAGGTGCATTCTGGGTCATGAAGGATGCCCATGGGCCGTGGACAGCTGAACCATTTGCCAGCTAATGCTAGCATTTTGATGAATATGATGCTTTACTGATCCTCACTGGATCAGTAAACTTATCTTAACGCCTTGTGGTTTTCTTTGTCCTGTTAGCCTGACAGGTTCCCATTTTGTGGACATTACTTGTTTCTATCTATCTCTCCCTAGACCTTCAGCTGTCTGCTGGTTGGCTGTTTATCTATCTAATCCCTCCCTAGACCTTCAGCTGTCTGCTGGTTGGCTGTTTATCTATCTAATCCCTCCCTAGACCTTCAGCTGTCTGCTGGTTGGCTGTTTATCTATCTAATCCCTCCCTAGACCTTCGGCTGTCTGCTGGTTGGCTGTTTATCTATCTAATCCCTCCCTAGACCTTCGGCTGTCTGCTGGTTGGCTGTTTATCTATCTAATCCCTCCCTAGACCTTCGGCTGTCTGCTGGTTGGCTGTGTATCTATCTAATCCCTCCCTAGACCTTCAGCTGTCTGCTGGTTGGCTGTTTATCTATCTAATCCCTCCCTAGACCTTCAGCTGTCTGCTGGTTGGCTGCTCTTCATCTCACTTCTCGATCTGTTCCTCCGCATCGCTGGCCTTCTGTCCAGGGGGCGTGGCATCGCCCTTCCCTGCCACGCTGATGTCACACTTCAAGTAACCTTTGACCCCTGTGCTGAGGTCATTCGGGTCAGTAAGCGCCGCCCACTTATTGGTGAATTGGTGA
>JACYXH010000500.1:1262500-1397500 GCA_026745465.1 Lota lota | reverse complement strand
GGTGTGTGTGTGATTATTAGTGGTGTGTGTGTGTGTGTGTGTGTGTGTGTGTGTGTGTGTGTGTGATTATTAGTGGTGTGTGTGTGTGTGTGTGTGTGTGTGGTTGTTAGTGGTGTGTGTGTGTGGGTGGGTGGTTGTTAGTGGTGTGTGTGGTTGTTAGTGGTGTGTGTGTGTGTGTGTGTGTGTGTGTGTGTGTGTGGTTGTTAGTGGTGTGTGTGTGTGTGTGTGTGTGTGTGTGTGTGTGTGTGTGGTTGTTAGTGGTGTGTGTGTGTGTGTGTGTGTGTGTGGTTGTTAGTGGCGTGTGTGTGTGTGTGTGTGTGTGTGGTTGTTAGTGGTGTGTGTGTGTGTGTGTGTGTGTGTGTGTGTGGTTGTTAGTGGTGTGTGTGTGTGTGTGTGGTTGTTAGTGGTGTGTGTGTGTGTGTGTGTGTGTGGTTGTTAGTGGTGTGTGTGTGTGTGTGTGTGGTTGTTAGTGGTGTGTGTGTGTGTGTGTGTGTGTGTGTGTGTGTGTGTGTGTGTGTGTGTGTGTGTGTGTGTGTGTGTGGTTGTTAGTGGTGTGTGTGTGTGTGTGTGTGTGTGTGTGTGTGTGTGAGCTCACCGTTGGCGCGTCGTAGGACTGTCCATAGCATCCATTCAGCTGAAGAACAAGAACCACAAGAACCGTCTGTCCTTCACTATGAGAACCACAAGAACCGTCTGTCCTTCACTATGAGAACCACAAGAACCGTCTGTCCTTCACTATGAGAACCACAAGAACCGTCTGTCCTTCACTATGAGAACCACAAGAACCGTCTGTCCTTCACTATGAGAACCACAAGAACCGTCTGTCCTTCACTATGAGAACCACAAGAACCGTCTGTCCTTCACTATGAGAACCACAAGAACCGTCTGTCCTACACTGTGAGAACCGTCTGTCCTACACTGTGAGAACCGTCTGTCCTACACTATGAGAACCGTCTGTCCTACACTATGAGAACCGTCTGTCCTACACTATGAGAACCAATAACCTTCTGTCGTACACTATGAGAACCAAGAACCCTAAGGAAGCAAGGAACGCAGGTCACAATGGACGCTTCTCACAGCTGCTCTCTCCAGTCAGGACTTCACTCTCTGTTCTCTCCTTCTTTACCTCACTGTTTGTTCTCTGTCCTTCTCTATCTTGTCCTCCCTCTCCTTTCCTCTCCCTCCTTCTCAGGGTGTTGCATGCAGAACAGAAGCCATGTGATAATGCCTGATGACAGGATCAATCATCACTTCAATCTCCCCCTCCCTCCTTCCTACAGGATCAAACTGAAAACAGACATCATGCATCCTGAAGTCCATTCCTTCTTGTCACATTCATCAAAGAGATGCATCTGTTCATCTCATCCAGTCTTATAGTTTGACGTCTTAACACGCATGTCAGAGTTGGAATGCCCTTCCTCTCCTCTACATCTTCTTCCTCGCCATGTTCTCTCGTTGGTTTGGTTGAGGTGAGGGATGTTTGTTCTTCGAGCGCGTTGTGTTTTTAGGACATGACCAACCCTTCGAACTCTTGCTGTGTATCTTCACAGCTCTGCACTCCACACAATGTACTGATACTTTTGACATGAGCAGAGTACTAGTATGTTTTACTGGCTCTCAGGGGCCCTCATGACCAGAGTACCAGTATGTTTTACTGGCTCCCAGGGGCCCTCATGACCAGAGTACTAGTATGTTTTACTGGCTCCCAGGGGCCCTCATGACCAGAGTACTAGTATGTTTTACTGGCTCCCAGGGGTCCCTCATGAACATGAGAACTAATTTATTTACTCAGCCTGAACATCAAATCGTTTTACCAACCTTGTTTTTGAATCCAGTGTGTCGGTTTCAGGTGAGCAAATATCTCAGGTGTATTCCAGTTGTACCTCAGGTGTATTCCAGTTGTACCTCAGGTGTATTCCAGTTGTACCTCAGGTGTATTCCAGTTGTACCTCAGGTGTATTCCAGGTATGTCTCAGGTTTACAGAATCCACAGGTCCGTGCAGGTGATTATCTGGACAGACTGCAGGTCACCAGTCTGTCTGTCCAGAGGATCCGGGTTGTAAAACAAACAGCTTGCGTCCAGAGTCTTTACGACCACTTCCTGGGAAGATCACCTGACTCCAGGGCCATGAAGCTTATGTAATGCAAGTACTTTGGCTGCATTCTATGAGCTGGTAATAATACTAATGGTATAATGAATGGTAATACTATGAATGCTAAGTAAATAGTTACATTGTTATGATGCATAATTAGGATTGTGTATTATTTCTCTGATTCTCAATCAGACCAATAGGAAGAGTATGTAAATAGAACAAGGGGACATCCCTCAGTCAATAGTGTGCTATGGTTAAATCTGCTGTGTTGATTAGGATCATGAACAGGATGTGAGAGGTAGCTAGGTATACAGTCCAACCCCTGGTAAATACAGCTAACCGCCAGCTGCACTTCTAGTGTAGCGGGACACTTAATATCTTTCTCAAATAAGCTATTCCTGCCATACTACTGCTATAGTCGCTCTATTAAGGTAAACGTAGTCGCCACGTTTACCGCATGTAACATTTCAGCATTAAAGTATATCAAAACGACCCATGTTACATATTGTGTGTGGTTGTGTACTAACATTATCCTAAGTGTTTCCAACACTGTTCAAACCGAGAGAAATCTGTCGTTTCATTCGGGGAAACGGTCTGTTACATTTGGTCGCATGTGCCCTTTACCCCCCTACTAACATCCGGGGAAACCGCGGAAACAGTAACCCAGGAGACCTATTATTAGACCTTATGTTTCAATAGCGATCTAGCTTACTACGATGTGCTACTCTAACAAGTGGCTCAAGCAGCTACCAAGCTAATAGCGATCTACCTTATCACGATGTGCTACTCTAACAAGTGGCTCAAGCAGCTACCAAGCTAATAGCGATCTAGCTTACTACGATGTGCTACTCTAACAAGTGGCTCAAGCAGCTACCAAGCTAATAGCGATCTAGCTTACTACGATGTGCTACTCTAACAAGTGGCTCAAGCAGCTACCAAGCTAATAGCGATCTAGCTTACTATGATGTGCTATTTTAACAAGTGGCTCAAGCAGCCACCAAGCTAATGCAGTGTTTGTAGTTTTGTGTGCCTCCGTTTGTCATACATTGACACATTGTTTTTTAATGGGTAACATCCTATTTCATTGAAGAGCTGCACATTGATTCTCTCTCTCAGCAACACACTGACAGTGGGCCGCTGTGAATAGCCTCTCCTCCATCTTCAGTTCCCTCCACATCGCTGTATTTTAGAGCGGGAATATCAGCTGAATAAGCCAATATCTTTCTAACTTAATCTTTTTTTTTAACACTTTCAACTTTCAAAGTATAATCGAATTATGTGAGAGACACTAATGTTGACAGTAATGTTATGAAGTAAAGATAACGTTCAATATGCTCATAAAGTAATTTTTAGTATGATTGTTTTTACCACCGATAACAGCGCTGGGCTACACCACAAAACATTATCTACAGCTGTAAACTACCCCACATAACATTATCTACAGCTGTAAACTACCCCACATCACATTATCTACAGCTGTAAACTACCCCACATCACATTATCTACAGCTGTAAACTACCCCACATCACATTATCTACAGCTGTAAACTACCCCACATCACATTATCTACAGCTGTAAACTACCCCACATCACATTATCTACAGCTGTAAACTACCCCACATCACATTATCTACAGCTGTAAACTACCCCACATCACATTATCTACAGCTGTAAACTACCCCACATCACATTATCTACAGCTGTAAACTACCCCACATCACATTATCTACAGCTGTAAACTACCCCACATCACATTATCTACAGCTGTAAACTACCCCACATCACATTATCTACAGCTGTAAACTACCCCACATCACATTATCTACAGCTGTAAACTACCCCACATCACATTATCTACAGCTGTAAACTACCCCACATCACATTATCTACAGCTGTAAACTACCCCACATCACATTATCTACAGCTGTAAACTACCCCACATCACATTATCTACAGCTGTAAACTACCCCACATAACATTATCTACAGTGGTTTGGGTAGTTGACTCATCTAATGGTAAGTTAGCAAGTTAACGTGACTAAACATAACATGAATACAACTTTAATACATTAACTCGTCTGTGAACATGATTTCTACCTGAGTCACGTCACTGGCAATTGAAAGCCTACTTCACGACATCATTCTGTCTTTTGTTATTGTTTTGATTGAGGTACCCCTTAGCGGCAGAAATAACTTAGTATCCTTTAAAGTTTAATAAGCTAGTTTAGCTGCTCTATTCAAGTAAAACGACGAAAAGAATATGTATTACACCAGCGTCATCACACTGGCTCCTTGTAACGTTGAGAATTTATTATACAATTATTTGTTTATTTATAAGGCTTATGGATAGTACATTCATATATCTGTGATTGGTTATCTTTGTTCCAAATTGTGCCCTTAGGTCGTCTACTGCTGACTTTCATAACGTCCCATAAAACAAATGGCAAAAAGATTGGTGAAGCTCTTTCTGCTCCTACACACCAAACGAAACAAACTCCCCTTACAAAGACAACCTCTGTTGACTTTTAAGAAACAGTTCAAAATTCATTTTTATTATCTTGCTTTTAATTAATTCAACCTTTTTTATTTTGACACCATTGTTATTATTTAATATTTATATAAGGTACCTTATACTTGTTTTATATCATTAAACCTGTTTTATGTTCGTTGTTTCTCTTGTAAAGCACTTTGAGCTGCATTTCATGATTTGAAAGGTGCTCTATAAATAAAGCTTGTTATTACTGTATTATTAATATTATCATTTTTATTATAATCATGATTATTATAAATAAGCTATAGCTGCTACATGAAGGTATAATAAGCTATACATGCTAACTTCAGATTTAATTCACTAGTTTAGCCTGCTACATTATGGTATAATAAGTACGCAAAACAAATTATATATTGATCGTGGTAATTAGAGTGAGTGGTGATTCTTTGGTGAAATCACATTGATAATATTATAGTAAAACCAAACCTCTTCATCTTATACCAAGCATGGTGGACAGCAATACAACAGTCCAGGTCATAGCAGCGGTACCAGTGTAGGAGTTTCATCATATCGAGTTATCCTCAGCTTCCTAAAATACCATGGAGTACAGATCTCCTGTCCTGAAGCATGCATGCTGTGTTGGAGCTGTCATGGAGAGCTGGCTGTTCTCCCTGAGGTCCTCAGATCAGGAGATACCTTCCTCCGCCAGTCTGCCGACTCATGCCTTGCTCAAAGACACATCCAGGTCAGCCCACGACGGCTTCTTCCTCACACTCTTCTCTTCCTCCATGTCATCTGAGGTTTTCAACTACCAAACCTTCCAGACACAGTTCTTGGTCCTAACGCCAGTCTCCAACTTCACACTTCAGCTAGGGAACATATATGTCTGTAAAACAGGAAGAACACAAACTTCACACTTCAGCTAGGGAACATATATGTCTGTAAAACAGGAAGAACACAAACTTCACACTTCAGCTAGGGAACATATATGTCTGTAAAACAGGAAGAACACAAACTTCACACTTCGGCTAGGGAACATATATGTCTGCAAAACAGGAAGAACACAAACTTCACACTTCGGCTAGGGAACATATATGTCTGCAAAACAGGAAGAACACAAGCTTCACCAAATTTGGGGAATAACTATGTGTTCCAACTACGATCACTAGAGGGCAGAGAAGACAAGAGCAAACCAACACCAACAAATGATCTAATTTGCTGTCCCACAATGCTTTGTGACGAAATGGCACCTGATCATGGAACACACGATGGAAGACATTCAAAAGAAAGACGTCAGAGATTTCTCAAAACATTGAGTGAGACTTAATGGGCTCATAGCAGATTAGCTACAGGTATTTATTCCTGAACAGGTGCTGTGTATACCTGATAGGTGTTTACACCTGAACAGGTGTACATAAACAGGTGTGTATACCAAACAGGTGCTAAAACATGAACAGGTGTTTATAACTGAAAAGGTGTTGTACATGTGACCAGGTAAAATAGGAGTGGAAGGCATGGATACCTGCAGGGTTGAGTATCAATGCCTGGAGGAGGTCAGACAGAGACACGATCCCTTGGACCACATCCTTACTGTCCACCAGCACCAGCCGATGCACCTGAATCACATTATAACGCTGTATATCTTTATATATCTGTATACACAGGAATGTATATGTTGACGTGTGTGTATGCAATACCTCTGCCTTAGCAATGCGGTCTATGATGGTCTGCAGGGTCTCGTAGGGGTAACACTTGAGGACCCCCTCCATGCAGCAGGACCTGCTGTCCAGCGCCTCCTGCATGCTCATGTTCAGGTTGTTGTAGCTCTTCTGGGCTGCTAGGTTCTATAACACACACACACACACACACACACACACACACACACACACACACACACACACACACACACACACACACACACACACACACACACACACACACACACACACACACACACACACACACACACACACACACACACACACACACACGTGTAAGCTTCACTTTACACCACCATGTTAGCCTAGCTTCATGAAAGACCATCATGTTATTCATGCTAGTTTCATTATAAGTACACACACACTTTCATATTCTTATATTCTAGCTAGCTATGGTATAGATTGACACTTACGATAACATCAAACCGCGAGTACAGAGCCACGACCTTCCCTGGCGAGAGACAGACAGACAGACAGACAGACAGACAGAAAGTTACATCGCTGATGCTTGACATTTTTGAGTTTAGTAAAACAAGATGGGAAACGTACAAGACTTTGCTACATCTGATTCTTTTTTTCATCCGTCTGGATTGATTTTCTGCCATTTTCTATTTTGTGAAAAACACTCAAATCCCTCTGGATCCTAGGTTTTTAGACTGAGGTGAAAATCCTTTGGTACAAACGATATATGGACCAATACCTACAATCGAATAAAAGGGAAGTCTGTACATATATAAAACAAAGCCACCAGGATCCAATGACTACAGAAAGGGTGTGGTTTAAAAACATATATCCATAATCACTTATAGCGATCAAGATGTACAAGATGGAAAATTCGGAAGAAGATGAACATGTTTTTGTAATCCGGGGCGTGGCATCCCAATTGGCGTGGCTTGTGACCGAAATGACCATGTTTCCTAGCCAGAATGTCCCATTTGAGCGGAACCTAGTTTGGGTTAGTTGGGAGTAAAGCTTCTAACTGCTCAAACAAGATGAAGTCGATTGACCAACAACAATGCTGCAAGAGGTCCAAAATGGTCCAATCGAAATTAAAGACCAAAAAAGGCGGGGTTAATTTAAGCCAATCATCATCAAACTTTGTGTCCTGAAAGCCACATCGGTCAAGTAAAGTCCCGTCAAATGTATTTCTAAAGCACATTTAAAAACAATTCAAGTTGCCCAACAACTCAAAAACAACCACTTAAGCATCACTGTAAACAGCGCATAGCGACAAATCATAGGCACAAATCCAGCCAGATTAGGAGGATCCAAACGCTAAAGAATAAAAGTAAGTTTTGACCCTGGATTTAAAGGAATCAAACGAGGGGCCGGATCTGACAGAGAGGGGGATGCTATTCCACAATCTAGTGTCTGCGACAGCAAAGCTGCGGTCATCCCTGAGTCTGACCTCGGGACAGCCAGGAGCGCCAGACGACCTGAGGGATCTGGAGGTGGAACAAGGGGTTAAGAGTTCCCTGATATAAGAGAGGCCTTTAAAGAGGAACAGGAGAACCGTAAAAACTGATTCTGAACCTCGCTTACAGAACCAGAACTACCAGAACAGTAGAGGCCAGGACAGAGAGAGGCCAGGACAGAGAGAGGCCAGGACAGAGAGAGGCCAGGACAGAGAGAGGCCAGGACAGAGAGAGGCCAGGACAGAGAGAGGCCAGGACAGAGAGAGGCCAGGGAATACATGTATACACCAGTATACAGGGAATACACAGTATACTGGGAATACATGTATACACCAGTATACAGGAATACATGTACACACCAGTATACAGGAATACATGTACACACCAGTATACAGGAATACATGTACACACCAGTATACAGGAATACATGTATACACCAGTATACAGGAATACATGTATACACCAGTATACTGGTCTAGGCTGGAGGAGAAGATGTCATGGATGACATCTCAAGATCATTGAATGAGAGAAAACTCTTAACTCATTAAATAGTTTAACATTATTCATTTAGCTGATGCGTTTGTCTTAAGCGACTTAATTAGATAAGTCGCTGAATACAATGAAGATACAACCCAAAAAGTGCAAGAATCACGAGAGTACATCAAATTAAGCAAATAAGCAAACTGCTTTAAGAGATAGGGAAGTATTATTATGGTTCTTTTTTTTCATGGGCCAAGATGCAGTCAGAACAGATGCTTTTTCAGCCTGCGGCAGAAGATGTGTAGGGTTTCAGCTGTCCTGATGTCAGAGGGGAGCTCGTTCCACTGTTACGGAGGCAGGACAGCAAACAATCCAGATTCAGTGGAGTAGCAGACGGGGTCCCCAGGTTGTGCGAGAGCAGCAATGGAGTGTAGTGGACAGGCAAGTACCAGCGACTGGAATCGGATTTGAGCAGCCGCCGGTGGCCGGTGCAGGTTACAGAGGAGTGTTGTAGTGTGGGAAAACTTGGGTAGGGTGCAGTCCAGCCGGGCTTCTGCTTTCTGGAGTAGCTGCAGAGGCTCGTTGCACATACAGGCAGACCAGCCACAAGGGAGTGGTAGTAGTCTAGAAGCGAGATGACAAGAGCCTGGGCCAAAACCTGCTTGGCCTTCTGATTGAGGAACGGACGTATCCCTCTGATGTTGTAGGGCATGGATCTGCAGGAGCGGGTGGTCGCAGCGATGTTGGCAATGAGGGACAGCTGGGCATCCAGGGTCACACCCAGGTTCCTTGCTGTCTGAGTCCCAGGCACCACACTCCAAAGTTTATGCTCACTTTGGCCAGGCATATCTCCTGACCACTTTAAGCTATGTTCATGAAACCTTTTACACACGTGTCTCTCCTCACGATCAACAAATGCCTCTCAGTAACACAGAACCCAAAATGGCTCGGCCACCGTAATCTCAAATTGGTCTTATCAGCTTTAAAGTGCAGAAAGTAGGGTTACTTCAACATCATCAATCATCAACAAACCTGGTGTACTTAAAAGAAACATAGGCCAAGAGGAGCCAGTCTAAAGTTCATCCAAATCTGACCTTAAGGGCGCTACAGCGATCGATTGAAAATGCATATCACCCGACCCAAGCTGAGCTTATTCCATTGTTATCAACTATCAAAAGAAAGAAGGTGGTAGTGGCTGGGTTAGCCTCAGACCCCCATAAATGCTGCTTGCAGCTTTCATTATTATTACTACTATTATTATATATTATAGGCTGTGTTATTATTGAATATTATTAATGTCTTCTCATAGGTATTATCGATTCATTATTGTATTTTTTGTCCTCAATGTCCTCTTTTCCACCTGCCATTATTACACAGATATGAATGATACTATACAGACCTGGTACAATCGATTTCTGGTTGTTATTTGACCTTTAGTTTGGGATTTATCGAGGTAGTTGTACAAAGAGATAAATGTTCCAGGTTTTCCCAATTCTGCAAGTTGGAGCGTGTTGCTGTGTCCCTGCTCTGGTGGAACTGTAACGCTCCCCTTCCTGTGCCCTCCCCTTCCTGTGCCCTCCCCTTCCTGTCATGCCCCTACATGGAACTGTAACGCTCCCCTTCCTGTGCCCTCCCCTTCCTGTCATGCCCCTACATGGAACTGTAACGCTCCCCTTCCTGTGCCCTCCCCTTCCTGTCATGCCCCTACATGGAACTGTAACGCTCCCCTTCCTGTGCCCTCCCCTTCCTGTGCCCTCCCCTTCCTGTGCCCTCCCCTTCCTGTCATGCCCCTACATGGAACTGTAACGCTCCCCTTCCTGTGCCCTCCCCTTCCTGTGCCCTCCCCTTCCTGTGCCCTCCCCTTCCTGTCATGCCCCTACATGGAACTGTAACGCTCCCTCTCCCTGTGCCCTCCCCTTCCTGTGCCCTAACCCTAAATATACAACCCTGTGCATCTAATGACCACCACCAAGTGTCCAAAATAATACTGCAAGATATATCTAAACAAAGGAATTTGATATGCCAACAATAAAGATAAATGGCTCCTACATCTGAGGTGTTTCTAGAGATGAGAACCTTGTTTGTCGATCACAGGTAGAGCAGATACCCGTCGCTCTACGAAGACAGACAGGGCATCGTAAACGGTGGCTGAGATCAGCACCGTAGCGATTTCCTTAAATGTCCCGATCGCCACCTCCTGGATCCTCTTCTGAAGGAACCTAGGCTTAGGAAGCAGAGAACCCTGAGGACAGAGGACAGAGACAACACCTTAGGACAGAGGAGACACCTAAGGAAGCAGAGAAACCAAAGAACAGAGGAGAGACTTTAGGATGCAGATAGCCCTCAATAGACAGGAGAAACGAAACAGATTAACCTCAGTAGAGAGGAGAAACCTTAGGAAACAGAGAGCCCTCAGTAGAGAGGAGAAACGAAACAGATGAACCTCAGTAGAGAGGAGAAACCTTAGGAAACAGAGAGCCCTCAGTAGAGAGGAGAAACCTTAGGAAACAGAGAGCCCTCAGTAGAGAGGAGAAACCTTAGGAAACAGAGAGCCCTCAGTAGAGAGGAGAAACCTTAGGAAACAGAGAGCCCTCATTAGAGAGGAGAAACCTTAGGAAACAGAGAGCCCTCAGTAGAGAGGAGAAACCTTAGGAAACAGAGAGCCCTCAGTAGAGAGGAGAAACCTTAGGAAACAGAGAGCCCTCAGTAGAGAGGAGAAACCTTAGGAAACAGAGAGCCCTCAGTAGAGAGGAGAAACCTTAGGAAACAGAGAGCCCTCAGTAGAGAGGAGAAACCTTAGGAAACAGAGAGCCCTCAGTAGAGAGGAGAAACCTTAGGAAACAGAGAGCCCTCAGTAGAGAGGAGAAACCTTAGGAAACAGAGAGCCCTCAGGACAGAGGAGACACTTGAGCTTAAGAAGCAGCCCTAAGGAGTCTTTACTCGTAGAGGGATGATAACGTTTACTTGTCATGCTGGATATTTGAGCTAGTTCCATGGTCATGCTAGGAGACAGGGCTAGTTTACTCATCATGCTAGGAGACAGGGCTAGTTTACTCATCATGCTAGGAGATAGGGCTAGTTCCCTGGTCATGCTAGGAGACAGGGCTTGTTCCCTGGTGGTCATGCTAGGAGACAGGGCTAGTTTACTAATCATGCTAGGAGACAGGGCTAGTTCCCTGGTCATGCTAGGAGACAGGGCTAGTTCCCTGGTCATGCTAGGAGACAGGGCTAGTTCCCTGGTCATGCTAGGAGACAGGGCTAGTTCCCTGGTGGTCATGCTAGGAGACAGGGCTAGTTTCCTGGTCATGCTAGGAGACAGGGCTAGTTCCCTGGTGGTCATACTAGGAGACAGGGCTAGTTTACTCATCATGCTAGGAGACAGAGCTAGTTTACTAGTCATGCTAGGAGACAGGGCTAGTTTACTCATCATGCTAGGAGACAGAGCTAGTTTACTGGTCATGCTAGGAGACAGGGCTAGTTTACTCATCATGCTAGGAGACAGGGCTAGTTCCCTGGTGGTCATGCTAGGAGACAGGGCTAGTTTACTCATCATGCTAGGACACAGAGCTAGTTCGGGGTCATGCTCAGAGACTGAGGTAATTCCCTGGGTCATGCTAGCAGACAGTGGTAGTTTGCTTTGTATGCTAGAAGACAGAGCTTCTTCCCTGGTCATGCTCAGAGAAAGGCGTAGTTCCCTGGTGATGCTAAGAGACAGGGGTAGTTCCCTGGTCATACTACAAGGGTATTTCTCTGGTCATGCTAGGAGACGGGTAACTTACGAAGATGTAAAGGAACTTGAGTATGCGTTTGTGGGTGAGGATGTGAAGAACGTTGCCAGACAGCGGGTCAATGACCGGCAGCCGGTGGATCTTATGCTTCAGCAGAGAGTAGATCGCCTCATACAGACTGCAGAGAATCAGAATGGGTCTTATTGCCAGGAAAGGTTAACACGTAGGCCAACAAGTCATTTGTATATTAAGAGATATACAGTATATATATTTTTAACATTTTCCATATGAGCTCAACATGCTAAATCTAAACGTTTTTAGAGCATATTTATTAAAAAAATATAAAAGAACTGTACAGTTTTGGACGAAATATGCAGCTGTTCACAGTATGGAGTATAACAGTATGTGCAATGTGCAAGGAATGTGGTTGAGAGAAAAAGGAAATGATGTAGCATGGTGTCAGTCTGCCTCTCTGCCTGTACGCTGGTCTGTCTACCTGTCTGTCTTACCTGGCCTCAGGGGAGATGCTGATCAGACTGTTGACAGAGTACTGCAGATAGATCTCTGTAAGACAGACAGACAGACAGGCAGGTAGACAGGTAAGATAGACAGACAGACAGGCAGGCAGGCAGGCAGACAGGTAAGATAGACAGGGTAAAATATCAACTTTAGAGTAAATAATGGGTCATTCAAATTAAATAACGGTAAAGTTATGTAGATTAACTACCTACTAGTTACTGGCAGGGGTGTAACAGTCAACCCATAAACCTTACTGTACTGGATCAAACAGTCTACCCATAAACCTTACTGTACTGGATGAAACAGTCACCCCATAAACCTTACTGTACTGGATCAAACAGTCTACCCATAAACCTTACTGTACTGGATGTAACAGTCAACCCATAAACCTTACCGTACTGGATGTAACAGTCAACCCATAAACCTTACTGTACTGGATGTAACAGTCAACCCATAAACCTTACCGTACTGGATGTAACAGTCTACCCATAAACCTTACCGTACTGGATGTAACAGTCTACCCATAAACTTTACTGTACTGGATGTAACAGTCTACCCATAAACTTTACTGTATTGGATGTAACAGTCTACCCATAAACTTTACTGTACTGGATGTAATGTCTAGAGTCAGAGGGATGTAATTATTACAGATAATTTATATTAGCAGGACTTTCTTCTACTTTATTATATACACAGCCAGTAACAACGAGGATGACTAACGATCAGTGATTGATGCTGAGTGATCCTCAGTAGAGAACATAAAAGTATAGTCTGGCCACATGATTCCACGTGGACAAATGGGATGGCGGAAACAGTGAATCAGAAATAACCACGCCAAACAAGTACTAAAAACCAGGAAAGGAACCAAACCGTAACTCACCTGAGCCGTTACACCTCTTGTTACTAGAGCTAGTACTAGTTATAAGTAACTAGTAACTGGGGGTAATTAGTATTTTCTGACCTCTCCATGTCTCGATCTTGTGTTCCTCCAGCTCGTAGATTTGCACCTGGAAAACAAATCATCACTATGGTAACCACCACCATCACCATCACTATGTTTACCACCACCATCACCAAGGTAATTGCCATCACCATGGTAACCAACATCACTATGCTAACCACCATCATCACTATGGTAACCACCATCATTATGGTAACCACCATCACTACGGTAGCCACCATGGCCATGGCAACAACTACCATCACCACCACGGTAACCACCATCACTACGGTAACTGTGCTGTGTGAGTTCTAAGTATTTGGTTGTGTTGGTTCTTCATCTTGAAGGTTCTGGAGTGATGACTCACCAGGGGAGATGTGTAGTAACGCTGCAGGATGTTGATGAAGTCTGTGATGGTCAGCATACCTATAGACACACGCACACATTATGATAGACAGACGGACAGCTGGCAGGCAGACAGGCAGACAGACAGCTCACCTACAAACACCTGCAGCTTGCTGTCCCAGAGAGGAGCAGCGCGAACGCCATTAGCAACCAGAGCAAAGAACGCTTTCTTCACCTGAAACACAATATATATATACATTATATATACATCATTATATATACACATCATTATATATATACACACATCATTATATATACACATCATTATATATACATTATATATACATCATTATATATACATCATTATATATACACATCATTATATATACATTATATATACATCATTATATATACATCATTATATATACACATCATTATATATACATTATATATACATCATTATATATACACATCATTATATATACATTATATATACATCATTATATATACACATCATTATATATACATTATATATACATCATTATATATACACATCATTATATATATATTTGTAGCGATGTCCAATACTACACGCCACCTAGGTGGCTCCCATACTCCACCTAGGTGACTTTCCTCGGGCTCCTCCAAGCAATTGGACACAGGGTGGTGATGTTGAACCGGTTTATTGTAAAGGTTGCATGGAATGAGGCATGCAGATGGCGCTCCGTGCTCCACGCTGCCATGCCGGAGAGCTCTTCCTGAGTGTGTGTGGTGGTGGCTGGTTTAACCTGTGCACACTGATTGCTCAATGTGCAACAGGTGTGCAGCCTCACCCAGCTCCAGAGTCCAATCAGTCTGACTCAGGCCAGGTGAGGCTGCTTCAACCAGCCACCATCCACACACACTCCCACAACATTATATATACATCATTATATATACACATCATTATATATACAAACATTATATACATTATATATACATCATTATATATACACACATTATATACATCATTATATACATTATATATACATCATTATATACATCATTATATATACCCACATTATACACATCATTAATAGTATTATTGTTATAAGGTGTTATAACAATAACACAAGGTGTTCTAACACGAGGTGTTATAAGGTGTCAAGCACTGAAGGTGCTAGGCACCTATTGTTATTGTTAGTGTTAATATTATTCTGCCAACAACACCTAACCCTAACCACAAGGATCCTAGGATGTTTTACTTAGACACAAATCCTTTGGTACATATCATCGATGGACCAATATCTTCCATCTGACTAGAAGGGAAGTCTGTTCAGTGAAAAGTAAAACCCCCAGGGGACAATAACTAGGAACAAGTGTGTGGCTTAAAACCACGAACAGACTTGAGTGCTCATTTAGACATCAAGAGGGACTCCTATGATCTCGAGACCAATAAAAACGTTGTTCAGGATACAATTCTGAACTGGATGACATCCACAAACTGTAATACTAATAACTGTAACAATCTGATATACCTGTAGTGTGGTGTCGAACACCACCAGTTTAGAGCTGGTGGGAATGGCATCGTAGCAACAGTGGCTCTTCATGAAGTTCATGTAGACCAAACGGTCTTCAGCCTCAGACAGAGGAGCTGGGGACATATATTAGAATATATCCATTTACTTTATGAAATACACGCATTATAGTCTACATACACAAGTAGACCAGTGAGTTGCAGAGACTTTGTGGGAACCTATGTACAAAGATTATGTACAAAGATTACCGTAATTACGGTAGACACACTTGATAACAAGTAAAGAAATAAGTTCTAGGGTATAACTGATTAATAACTTATATAATAATAATAATTAACTTTTACTTAATAAAAAAATAGTTTTTAGTCTGAAATATTTGTATATAAACCGTGGTCTATATTCACATAATTACGGTATATGACACACACACACACACACACAGTGTTACCTGAGTTGCTCGAACTGAGGCCTTCCTCCCCTTCCTCAAACAAGGGAACCTGGAAGAAAGACAGACAGGGTGACAGACAGGTAGACAGAGAGTCATAGTGAGTATCCTGTTCCAGGTGTACACCTGGAGGGTTTACGATGGGGATTCTGCTCTATGTTCTGAATGCTCCAGAATATTTCAGGTTTATGTCTTCTTTTCTCCTGTTTCTGAACATAGAACATTTACAGCTTAGCAGACACACACACACACACATAGAACACTTACAGCTTAGCAGACACACACACACACACACACATAGAACACTTACAGCTTAGCAGATACACACACACATAGAACACTTACAGCTTAGCAGACACACACACACACACACATAGAACACTTACAGCTTAGCAGACACACACACACACACATAGAACACTTACATCTTAGCAGATACACACACACACATAGAACACTTACAGCTTAGCAGATACACACACACACACATAGAACACTTACAGCTTAGCAGACACACACACACACATAGAACACTTACAGCTTAGCAGATACACACACACACACATAGAACACTTACAGCTTAGCAGACACACACATAGAACACTTACAGCTTAGCAGACACACACACACATAGAACACTTACAGCTTAGCAGACACACACACACACAGAACACTTACAGCTTAGCAGATACACACACACACACATATAACACTTACAGCTTAGCAGATACACACATAGAACACTTACAGCTTAGCAGATACACACACACACACATAGAACACTTACAGCTTAGCAGACACACACACACACATAGAACACTTACAACTTCAAATCTAATTTATTTATAAAGCACATTTAAAACAACTCACGTTGACCAAAGAGACACACACACACACACACACACACACACACACACACACACACACACACACACACACACACACACACACACACACACACACACACACACACACACACACACACACACACACACACACTTTATTCATGAAGAGACAGTGAGATATATGACAGGAGGGTATGGGAGAGAGAGGTGAGGACATGCAGCACATGACCACGGGCAGGAATCAAACCCGGGTCACTGCCGTAAGGCCTGAGCCTTAATGGTACATGCTGTACCAGGTGAGCCACCAGGGCACCCACACATTCTGTATTTCTACTACGTCCAAATAACCACAATTGATCAAGAAGGAATTAGTCCGATTTTACTTCACCACTCTGTCTCAATACTGTCAAAACTTGTCCACCCGCGCGACACACAACCACGTACACACACCTCTCACACACAAACATCCCCCCTTTGGTTCAAACACTCTCTCACGTACAGACACACATACACACACAACCTCTCCCACATGGGCAGCGTAGCTGGGCTCTTACCTCAGCAAAGGGCTCCATGGCTGGGCAGAGGAGAGCAGGATAGCAGGGGGTCTGGGATCCGTCCTCTGGAGGGTGGACAGACGGACAGATGGACAGAGGAGACTCCTAAGTGTCCTGGACTCTGTGTGTTGTTTTGGGATCGTGGTCGAAACACCACTGAGAGTCTAAGCAAGATCCAGAGCTAAAAGTAGGGCCAGAGAGTATTCACAGAGAGAGAGACCTAAAGTAATCAGAGAGAGAAAAAGGGAGAGAGCGTGAAAAAGAGAGAGCTAAAGTATTCAGAGAGAGGGAGAGGAACTCACACTATGCCTTTAGGTTATTCAATGTACACCATTTACATTCACACATACATACACACTAAAAAATACACAGCATACACAGTTAGCTGTAGCTAGCGGTTTGAAGCTAGCTATGGTTACTGGGTATTAATAGCTTGTTCTTGGACGTGTCAAATATCTAGAATATCTCCGCTTCCACGGCCCATAAATAGACCACCAGGCCATGGCCGGTGTTAGGGTCCCTGGGCCCCGGACCAAACATCCCAATAGGCCCCCCACACGCTGGCCCCCTCTGAACAATATAGACAATGTAAGTTGGGCATCTGGAGAAAAAGATTTATAAGCCTCAAGGTGGCTGTCCACAACATAAATGGAGGCAAACATCCATTGATAACTACACTCTAAAAGGCCTTCCAGACATGAACTCTGGATGAACTCAGAATCAGGTGAGGAGTTGCCTTTCACACATGCAACACACAACAGGAGAAAAGCAGCATCCGACGTGTTCACACATGTTGGAGATCCTCAGTATTCTCCCTGTTTCGCGTCGGTCGCATGATAGAAACGTCATTGTGGGAGTGTGTGTGGATGATGGCTGGTTTAAGCAGCCAGGTTGAAGTTTGATTGAACACCTGTTGCACATTGAGTAATCAGTGTGCACAGGTTCAACCAGCCATCTCCACACACACTCAGGGAGAGATCTCCTGCATGGCAGCATGGAGCACCAGGCCATGTATCATTATCAACAAACCTTTACAATAAACCGGTCTTTCAACACCACCACCCTGCGTCCTTTATCTGGAGAAGCTCAATAGAAGTAACCTAGGTGGAGTGTAGCATGGACCTTGTTACAGTCAGCAACACTAGGGGCCTAGTAGGTTAAACTACAGTCAGCAACACTAGGGGCCTAGTAGGTTAAACTACAGTCAGCAACTCTAGGGGCCTGGTAGGTTAAACTACAGTCAGCAACACTAGGGGCCTAGTAGGTTAAACTACAGTCAGCAACACTATGGGCCTAGTAGGTTAAACTACAGTCAGCAACACTAGGGGCCTAGTAGGTTAAACTACAGTCAGCAACACTAGGGGCCTGGTAGGTTAAACTACAGTCAGCAACACTAGGGGCCTGGTAGGTTAAACTACAGTCAGCAACACTATGGGCCTAGTAGGTTAAACTCCAGACGTTACACTAGGGGCCTGGTAGGTTAAACTCCAGACGTTACTTTAGGGGCCTGGTAGGTTAAACTACAGACGTTACTCTAGGGGCCTCGTAGGTTAAACTACAGACGTCACACTAGGGGCCTGGTAGGTTAAACTACAGACGTTACTCTAGGGGCCTGGTAGGTTAAACTACAGACGTTACTCTAGGGGCCTGGTAGGTTAAACTACAGACGTTACACTAGGGGCCTGGTAGGTTAAACTACAGACGTTACACTAGGGGCCTGGTAGGTTAAACTACAGACGTTACACTAGGGGCCTGGTAGGTTAAACTACAGACGTTACACTAGGGGCCTGGTAGGTTAAACTACAGACGTTACATTAGGGGCCTGGTAGGTTAAACTACAGACGTTACTCTAGGGGCCTGGTAGGTTAAACTACAGACGTTACTCTAGGGGCCTGGTAGGTTAAACTACAGACGTTACATTAGGGGCCTGGTAGGTTAAACTACAGACGTTAGATTAGGGGCCTGGTAGGTTAAACTACAGACGTTACTCTAGGGGCCTGGTAGGTTAAACTACAGACGTTACACTAGGGGCCTGGTAGGTTAAACTAGAGACGTTACACTAGGGACCTGGTAGGTTAAACTCCAGACGTTACATTAGGGGCCTGGTAGGTTAAACTCCAGACGTTACACTAGGGGCCTGGTCGGTTAAACTACAGACGTTACTCTAGGGGCCTGGTAGGTTAAACTACAGACGTTACATTAGGGGCCTGGTAGGTTAAACTACAGACGTTACATTAGGGGCCTGGTAGGTTAAACTACAGACGTTACTCTAGGGGCCTGGTAGGTTAAACTACAGACGTTACACTAGGGGCCTGGTAGGTTAAACTACAGACGTTACATTAGGGGCCTGGTAGGTTAAACTACAGACGTTACTCTAGGGGCCTGGTAGGTTAAACTACAGACGTTACTCTAGGGGCCTGGTAGGTTAAACTACAGACGTTACACTAGGGGCCTGGTAGGTTAAACTACAGACGTTACTCTAGGGGCCTGGTAGGTTAAACTACAGACGTTACTTTAGGGACCTGGTAGGTTAATCTACAGAAGTTACACTAGGGGCCTGGTAGGTTAAACTCCAGACGTTACACTAGGGGCCTGGTAGGTTAAACTACAGACGTTACTCTAGGGGCCTGGTAGGTTAAACTCCAGACGTTACTCTAGGGGCCTGGTAGGTTAAACTACCAGACGTTACGCATAGGGGCCTGGTAGGTTAAACTCCAGACGTTACTCTAGGGGCCTGGTAGGTTAAACTACAGACGTTACTCTAGGGGCCTGGTAGGTAAACTCCAGACGTTACTCTAGGGGCCTGGTAGGTTAAACTACAGACGTTACTCTAGGGGCCTGGTAGGTTAAACTCCAGACGTTACTCTAGGGGCCTGGTAGGTTAAACTACACACGTAGGTTAAAAAGAAGTTAATACACTACCGTTACTACAGACGTTACTCTAGGGCCTGGTAGGTTAAACTACAGACGTTACACTAACTGTAGGTAAACCGACTACTACACACTACTACAACTACACTACCTACAAAAGGTAAAACACAGCCTACAAACTACAGACACTAGGGGCCTGGTGGTAGGTTAAACTCTACAGACGTTACTCTAGGGGCCTGGTAGGTTACAGCGTTTAAGGGGTGGTTAAACTACTCAAGGGGCCTGGTAGGTTAAACTACAAAGGGCCTGGTAGGTTAATTAGCCGTAGGTTAAAACCTGACTCTGGGGGCCTGGGTACTTACTACAAGCACAACTTTATACTCCAAACTACAGAAACTACACCTGGTAGGTTAAACTACAGACGTTACACTCCCTGGTAGGTTAAACTACAGAACTAACAGACCACCTGGTACACTAAACTAAACAGACGTTACACTGACGTTAAACTCAGACTAGCTGGTAGGCCTGGTTACTACTAGGGGCCTGGTAGGTTAAACTACAGACGTTACACTACCTTAGTTAAACTACAGACTCTAGGGGCCTGGTAGGTTAAACTACAGACGTTACACTAGGGGCCTGGTGGGAGACGTTATAAACTACAGAAAACTAAACGTTACTCTAAGTTACACTAGGGCCTAGGTTAAACTACAGACGTTACACTAGGGGCCTGGTAAAACTATACCTATGACGTTTCTACAGGCCCTTTACACAACTACTACTGTGTACTCTACACTAGAAACTACAGACTCCACCAAACTACAACCACGTTACACTCCTGGTAGGTAAACTACAGACGTTACACTAGGGCCTAGGTTAAACTACAGACGTTACTAGGGGCCTGGTAGGTTAAACTACAGACCACTCTAACTAAGGACGTTAACAACTACTACGTTAAACTCAGACCCTGGTAGGTTAAACTACAGACGTTAAAAACAGACCTGTAGGTTAAACTCCAGACGTTAACTAAACTATAACTACTTTAAAACCTGGTAGGTTAAACTACAAGGGGCCGGGGGTAGTTAACTACAAAACTCAGACGTTAAACTAGGGCCTAGGATGGCAGTTAAACTGACGTTACTCTACCTAGGGGCCTTAGAATCAATAATCTAGGGCCTGGTAGGAAACTAACCAAACACATCATACATGACCGTGGGGACACACTGCAGACTTCCAAAGCCAGAACCACCGTAGGCAAACACAAGCGTACATAACAGCTCAACTGTACAAATCCAGTTGAAAGAGTCGAGCCAAACAAACACTAAAACAGACACGCTAAATTGGTTGAAACAAACCACAGATGTAAAAACACTAGGAACCCCCTTACACAAGATAATTTACATAAGACCCAAAATAAAAACAATATGGCTATGTGTGTATTATTTGAATAAATAAAAAAACTAAACATACACAAACCTTTAATATAAAAAACATCGCATCATAAACACAATTGGTGTAAAATTACATGTACCAAAATTTGTTGAACACAATAGCACAGTTAACACCAGAGCAACACCTGGTAGAAAAACCAAGACGCTACCAGGCCTGGTAAAAGACTCCATTCATCTAACATAAGAACAACCATCGCAGAACACAACCAGTCCAATAAAACACATCACAACAAAGCCTGAAACGAGCTAGCAGCACTCACTGGGGTATTCAACTGTAGAAACCCACACTTTAGCAGCTCCTTTATCTAACCCACCAGACCCAACACCTGTCTGTAAAAGACAACTACAGACGTCAACAAAACACGATCATAGCCCACTACACCCACACCCAGTGTAAAACACAGTACACTAAACGCCTAGGTAATCTCTGCAGAGAAAAACAACTAAACCAACACCCAGATAAACTCCAGAGCCAAACTAGTAAAACAAAAGAGAAACCCAGATTAACAACAAACAACAAAACTACAAACACCCAACGAAAAAATAACAACACTAACCCATCCTACAAAGTAGGTTAAACTCCAGACGTTACTCTAGGGGCCTGGTAGGTTAAACTCCAGACGTTACTCTAGGGGCCTGGTAGGTTAAACTCCAGACGTTACTCTAGGGGCCTGGTAGGTTAAACTCCAGACGTTACTCTAGGGGCCTGGTAGGTTAAACTCCAGACGTTACACTAGGGGCCTGGTAGGTTAAACTCCAGACGTTACACTAGGGGCCTGGTAGGTTAAACTCCAGACGTTACACTAGGGGCCTGGTAGGTTAAACTACAGACGTTACTCTAGGGGCCTGGTAGGTTAAACTACAGACGTTACTCTAGGGGCCTGGTAGGTTAAACTACAGACGTTACTCTAGGGGCCTGGTAGGTTAAACTACAGACGTTACTCTAGGGGCCTGGTAGGTTAAACTACAGACGTTACACTAGGGGCCTGGTAGGTTAAACTACAGACGTTACACTAGGGGCCTGGTAGGTTAAACTACAGACGTTACACTAGGGGCCTGGTAGGTTAAACTACAGACGTTACTCTAGGGGCCTGGTAGGTTAAACTACAGACGTTACTCTAGGGGCCTGGTAGGTTAAACTACAGACGTTACTCTAGGGGCCTGGTAGGTTAAACTACAGACGTTACACTAGGGGCCTGGTAGGTTAAACTACAGACGTTACACTAGGGGCCTGGTAGGTTAAACTACAGACGTTACACTAGGGGCCTGGTAGGTTAAACTACAGACGTTACACTAGGGGCCTGGTAGGTTAAACTCCAGACGTTACTCTAGGGGCCTGGTAGGTTAAACTACAGACGTTACTCTAGGGGCCTGGTAGGTTAAACTACAGACGTTACTCTAGGGGCCTGGTAGGTTAAACTACAGACGTTACATTAGGGGCCTGGTAGGTTAAACTCCAGACGTTACACTAGGGGCCTGGTAGGTTAAACTACAGACGTTACTCTAGGGGCCTGGTAGGTTAAACTACAGACGTTACTCTAGGGGCCTGGTAGGTTGAACTCCAGACGTTACATTAGGGGCCTGGTAGGTTAAACTACAGACGTTACACTAGGGGCCTGGTAGGTTAAACTCCAGACGTTACATTAGGGGCCTGGTAGGTTAAACTACAGACGTTACACTAGGGGCCTGGTAGGTTAAACTCCAGAGGTTACATTAGGGGCCTGGTAGGTTAATCTACAGACGTTACACTAGGGGCCTGGTAGGTTAAACTACAGACGTTACTCTAGGGGCCTGGTAGGTTAAACTACAGACGTTACACTAGGGGCTTGGTAGGTTAAACTACAGACGTTACTCTAGGGGCCTGGTAGGTTAAACTACAGACGTTACACTAGGGGCCTGGTAGGTTAAACTACAGACGTTACTCTAGGGGCCTGGTAGGTTAAACTACAGACGTTACATTAGGGGCCTGGTAGGTTAAACTCCAGACGTTACACTAGGGGCCTGGTAGGTTAAACTACAGACGTTACTCTAGGGGCCTGGTAGGTTAAACTACAGACGTTACACTAGGGGCCTGGTAGGTTAAACTACAGACGTTACACTAGGGGCCTGGTAGGTTAAACTACAGACGTTACTCTAGGGGCCTGGTAGGTTAAACTACAGACGTTACTCTAGGGGCCTGGTAGGTTAAACTACAGACGTTACACTAGGGGCCTGGTAGGTTAAACTACAGACGTTACACTAGGGGCCTGGTAGGTTAAACTACAGACGTTACTCTAGGGGCCTGGTAGGTTAAACTACAGACGTTACACTAGGGGCCTGGTAGGTTAAACTACAGACGTTACTGTAGGGGCCTAGTAGGTTAAACTACAGACGTTACTCTAGGGGCCTGGTAGGTTAAACTACAGACGTTACTCTAGGGGCCTGGTAGGTTAAACTACAGACGTTACACTAGGGGCCTGGTAGGTTAAACTCCAGACGTTACTCTAGGGGCCTGGTAGGTTAAACTACAGACGTTACACTAGGGGCCTGGTAGGTTAAACTACAGACGTTACTCTAGGGGCCTGGTAGGTTAAACTACAGACGTTACACTAGGGGCCTGGTAGGTTAAACTACAGACGTTACATTAGGGGCCTGGTAGGTTAAACTACAGACGTTACTCTAGGGGCCTGGTAGGTTAAACTCCAGACGTTACTCTAGGGGCCTGGTAGGTTAAACTCCAGACGTTACTCTAGGGGCCTGGTAGGTTAAACTCCAGACGTTACATTAGGGGCCTGGTAGGTTAAACTACAGACGTTACACTAATGCATCATAATGCTGAAGGACCAGTTGTGGGCCTCTAGCTGCAGACTTCTGATATAGACACTAGCGTTAGGGCTAACCCTAACCCTAGCGTAGCCTTCAACAGCGTTTCTTCAACTGTGGGTTGCAATCCAGTTGGAAGAGTCGCAGCCTGACAACAAACACTTGGAAAACTCAGAGCACGCAAGAATTGGTGATGCGTTTGTTTTAATGACGGTGGTTGCCATGGCCACTGAAATTGTCTGAAAAACGTTAGGAACCCCTGGCTAAACACTAAGATAATTTACATCATAAGACCGCAATAAATACATGAAATGATTAAATATGGCTATGTGTGTGTTATGTTTACCAATAAAAACATGCAGGCCAATATGTGGTTCATCCAACTTTAATATCAAACCTGCGCATTTTGTCAAGATAAAAACATTTCTTCATCATATTTGACAGCAATAGTCTTCAACATTTACCAAGTATTGTCATTTATGTTATTGATAATGTTAATAATAATATAAAATACACTTCAAATCCAGCAGTTAGGCCAGGCGGGATGCAAACCCTACACTCAGACTGGGCCTGTTGTTATGGTTACCTGAAAAAACATCAGTTTTCCCCTCCTCCCTTCCATCTAGGATATCCACCGCACATGGTCAAGAACATCAGGCTCCGTACGGGCTCCATGTTTTCCCGGCTGCAGCGCCAGCATTCCTGTGGTCCCATGAAGGGCCTCTGTGTCTGAAACAGGACAGTCTTAGATGTTTGATCTTGGGTTGCCTTTCACAGCTTTGAGTAGCAGCTCTTTTGTAGCTCGAAGATAGTTAGCGTCGCAACTGTGGCCAAATGTTGTGTCCGAGCCTCCAAACAGCTGGTAAAATGCTGGGCGTGTTTATCCTCTTCGTACACGCCACCACGGCCCATTCCCATGGTCACCACAGGTAAAACACAGCTTCAAGGAGTCAAGCATCATATTGGCTGTTAGTAGAGAAAGTTACTTCACCCACACCCAGTGTGTTTATTCCTTTTGAGGCCTAGTTATCCTACGCTCCCTAGATCTGCCAGGTGGGGGTGTGGAGCTGGTCTCTAGCTAGACCGGATCATCCCAGATTAACAACAACCTCAGTTTAACTATAAACCCTGGTTAACTTTAATCCCAGATTAACAACAACCTCAGTTTAACTATAACCCCCGGCTAACTTTAATCCCAGATTAACTATAACCCCCAGTTAACTTTAATCCCAATAAAATAACTAACATAAATCCACATGAACTATAATCCCAGATGAACAGCAAACTCAAATGATCAATAATCCAGATTAAGTTTAACCCAGATTAACACTAAACCATTTTATTTTGAAGTCCAGATAAAGAATTTCCACAGATGAGAGTAACTTGTTGATCTGAACATGGAGGCAGCAGGGCCTAATGTATGCATGTAGAGGACGGGTCTGGGAGGGTCCTGTACAGACACCGGGGTCTCAGCTCTCTGACGACGTACTGGCTGGGTGGAGCAAGAGATGGGTGTAGGTAGGGCTAGGTGGGCTGTGGGCTAAGGGTGGGGTGGTGTTTTGGTAGGTTAGGGTTAGAGGGCCGGCTCTACCATAGGGTAGGGGTGGTGTTTTGGTAGGTTAGGGTTAGAGGGCCGGCTCTACCATAGGGTAGGGGTGGTGTTTTGGTAGGTTAGGGTAGGACACTAACTGTGGGGCTGTGGGCTAAGGGTGGGGGTGGAGCCAGGGCTGGGGGAGATGGAGTGGACCTCTCTGTCCAGAACATCTTCATCAACACCATCGTCTTCGTCCTCATCATCGTCCTCAGAGTGGATGCCACGCTGCCAGTTGATGGCCACGCTGCCGGAGAAAACAGGCTTTTATTGTGAAGGGCCGTTGAGACGTGTTGGTGATTTATTGTGAAGTGCTGGTACTTTACCTCGAACTGCTGAGATCAGCTCTTTTGGTTTCAAACCTAGAAACATAACTACATTTGGACCACTACACACACACACACACACACACACACACACACACACACACACACACAGAGTTAGTGATGTATAGATTGATCACACTGATTCCTAATCAATTGCTTTTTCCTCACCATGTGGGTGGGATCGCTGGTTCCCAGGTGGATGCCCTTCTGACAGAGAGACCTCAGCAGAGAGATGCCTGGTGGGAGATACACACACAGGTTACTTTAGCAACACACTGACAGAGAGATGCCTGGTGGGAGGAAGACACAGGTTACTTTAGCAACACAGACATGTTACTATAGCAACACAATATTACTACTATTGCAACACACCTTACTTTAGCAACATACTTTACCATGGCAAAACACTATAGAAACACACACGTTACTATAGCAACACATCCATCACCATAGCAATGCACACCTTACTATAGCAACACACGTCACTATAGCAACACATCATCACCATAGCAACACACACGTCACTATAGCAACACATCCATCACCATAGTAACACACACCTTACTATAGCAACACACGTCACTATAGCAACACATCATCACCATAGCAACACACACCTTCCTATAGCAAGACACACGTCACTATAGCAAGACATTATCACCATTGCACACACATCACTATAGCAACACATCATCACCATAGCAACACACACCATACTATAGCAACAGACCATCACCATAGCAACAAACACCTTAATATAGCAACAGACCATCACCATAGCAACAAACACCTTACTATAGCAACACCAAAGCGCAGTTGAGATTGTACCTCTGTTCCTGTCACTGGCGTATCTGTGCTCCCATTGGCTGAGCAGGATGTTGAGGTAGCGGCGACACTCGAAGAAGCGCAGGTAGTGAGAGGAGGAGGAGGAGGGGAAGATCCTCTCAAAGTCCCCCCGACGACCCAGTTCATCCTCGCTCTGAGCCAGCACACGAACATCCTCTGGGGTTAGGACATCCAGCACGCTGGAGTACAGGTCCTAACGCACAACACAAGATACACACTGAGCCAGCACACACACATCCAGCACGCTGGAGTACAGGTCCTAACGCACAACACAAGATACACACTGAGCCAGCACACACACATCCAGCACGCTGGAGTACAGGTCCTAACGCACAACACAAGATACACACTGAGCCAGCACACACACATCCAGCACGCTGGAGTACAGGTCCTAACGCACAACACAAGATACACACTGAGCCAGCACACACACATCCAGCACGCTGGAGTACAGGTCCTAACGCACAACACAAGATACACACTGAGCCAGCACACACACATCCAGCACGCTGGAGTACAGGTCCTAACGCACAACACAAGATACACACTGAGCCAGCACACACACATCCAGCACACTGGAGTACAGGTCCTAATGCACAACACAAGATACACACTGAGCCAGCACACACACATCCAGCACGCTGGAGTACAGGTCCTAACGCACAACACAAGATACACACTGAGCCAGCACACACACATCCAGCACGCTGGAGTACAGGTCCTAACGCACAACACAAGATACACACTGAGCCAGCACACACACATCCAGCACACTGGAGTACAGGTCCTAACGCACAACACAAGATACACACTGAGCCAGCACACACACATCCAGCACACTGGAGTACAGGTCCTAACGCACAACACAAGATACACACTGAGCCAGCACACACACATCCAGCACACTGGCTAGACAGAGTACAGGTCTAACCGTGTGTGAGTTAGGGTTAGGGTTAGACAGTGTGTGAGTTAGGGTTAGGGTTAGACAGTGTGTGAGTTAAGGTTAGACAGTGTGTGAGTTAGGGTTAGGGTTAGACAGTGTGAGAGTTAGGGCTAGACAGTGTGAGGGTTAGGGTCAGACAGTGTGAGAGTTAGGGCTAGACAGTGTGTGAGTTAGTTAGGGCTAGACAGTGTGTGAGTTAGGGTTAGGGTTAGACAGTGTGTGAGTTAGGGTTAGGGTTAGACAGTGTGAAGGTTAGACAGTGTGAGAGTTAGTTAGGGCTAGACAGTGTGTGAGTTAGGGTTAGGGTTAGACAGTGTGAGAGTTAGTTAGGGCTAGACAGTGTGAGGGTTAGGGTCAGACAATGTGTGAGTTAGGGTTAGGGTTAGACAGTGTGAGAGTTAGTTAGGGCTAGACAGTGTGAGGGTTAGGGTCAATCAGTGTGTGAGTTAGGGCTAGACAGTGTGTGAGTTAGGGTTAGGGTTAGACAGTGTGTGAGTTAGTTAGGGCTAGACAGTGTGAGGGTTAGGGTCAGACAGTGTGTGAGTTAGGGCTAGACAGTGTGTGAGTTAGTTAGGAGTAGACAGTGTGTGAGTTAGGGTTAGGGTTAGACAGTGTGTGAGTTAGTTAGGGCTAGACAGTGTGAGGGTTAGGGTCAGACAGTGTGTGAGTTAGGGTTAGGGTTAGACAGTGTGAGTTAGTTAGGGCTAGACAGTGTGAGGGTTAGGGTCAGACAGTGTGAGAGTTAGTTAGGGCTAGACAGTGTGAGAGTTAGGGTTAGGGTTAGACAGTGTGTGAGTTAGTTAGGGCTAGACAGTGTGAGGGTTAGGGTTAGGGTTAGACAGTGTGTGAGTTAGTTAGGGCTAGACAGTGTGAGGGTTAGGGTTAGGGTTAGACAGTGTGTGAGTTAGGGTTAGGGTTAGACAGTGTGAGGGTTAGGGTCAGACAGTGTGTGAGTTAGTTAGGGCTAGACAGTGTGAGGGTTAGGGTCAGACAGTGTGTGAGTTAGGGTTAGATAGTGTGAGAGCGTACCTGTTGAGTCTGTGAAATGTAGAAGGCTCGCTTCACCTTCTCATCAGTAGAGAGCTCCTTCCTGCTGCGCCTGCTGCTACCACCACACCCACTAAACACACATGCAGATGATGTTTAGACCTTCATCTCATTCACCACACACTAAACACACATTCAGATGATGTTTAGACCTTCATCTCATTCACCACCCACTAAACACACATGCAGATGATGTTTAGACCTTCATCTCATTCACCACACACTAAACACACATTCAGATGATGTTTAGACCTTCATCTCATTCACCACACACTAAACACACATTCAGATGATGTTTAGACCTTCATCTCATTCACCACCCACTAAACACACATGCAGATGATGTTTAGACCTTCATCTCATTCACCACACACTAAACACACATTCAGATGATGTTTAGACCTTCATCTCATTCACCACACACTAAACACACATGCAGATGATGTTTAGACCTTCATCTCATTCACCACACACTAAACACACATTCAGATGATGTTTAGACCTTCATCTCATTCACCACCCACTAAACACACATGCAGATGATGTTTAGACCTTCATCTCATTCACCACACACTAAACACACATTCAGATGATGTTTAGACCTTCATCTCACATTCATTTGGTGGAAATCTGATCCCATATAAATGCCGATGTGATGTTAATGTGATGGTCATGTGATGGTTTATGTGATGGTTATGTGATGGTTATGTGATCTTTATGTGGTGCTAATTTGAAGTTAATTTGATGTGAGGTCAATCTGTGGTTTAATCTGATGGTACATTCTATGTTAATCTGAGGTTAATCAGTGGTTAAGTGTGAGGTGCAGTACCACCTCCCTACCTGCTGGAGGAGCTGGAGGCACTCTGGATGCAGGCCGCCACCTGCTCTCTGGAAGGCAGCAGGAAGCCAGCCAGGTTCAGCACGTCTCTGATCATCTGACCTTTAATGGTCACATCCAGAGCTGTGTTGGAGTGGAGACTATACACATGGGAATACAGGTAAATACACACCGACACATCTGATAAATACTCACTATATATACACAGAGGTGGGTAGTAACGCGTTACATTTACTTGAGTACGTTTTTGAAATAATTATACTTCTAGGAGTAGTTTTAAATCACTATACTTTTTACTTTTACTTGAGTAGATTTGTGAAGAAGAAACTGTACTCTTACTCCGCTACATTATGCTACAATAAGCTCGTTACTTTTCCTTTTACCTCTTTGGTATTCTACGCGTCATTGTCTTTATCCCCCCGCGTACGCCTTATTTTAATGTTTTACTTTGACAGAGAGAGACTTCCGCTAAGGCTATACCACGTGACTGTGTTTCACCAATCAAACGTAGTTGTGCAGTCTCGTCACGTTACCAAACTCAATCTCAGCAGCGGGACAGGTTAGCTTTACAGTCGTAGCAACACAAAAATGTCAGAATTAGCCGTCAGCAATGCAGACACACATCATACATGCTTTATGCTGCTTATCTTGGGGGGGACAATTGTGACTTTTTTGCTAACTTTTCTTGTTAGATACTGGAACTGGAAGTAAACATAATGCCCCATCTACAACTACATCACTCTCCTCTGATGCCTTTTAGAGAACATGCGTTCAGCTTAATTTGAGTTCTGGGATACTAGGCCTGCAATGTTGTTTTATTTGGCCATCTATTATGGACTGGTGCTTTTTCAGTTGATGTGTACTGCTGCTCTTTTCCTCTGCTCAGTGAGATGTGCAGTGTGGCCTAATCACAGATCAGAGTATTCATTTCTAGGCACACAGAAAAAGGGCTGTTGCTTGCCATGCAATACAAAGGTACTGAGTAGGCCTAATCAACACCTATTGATTATTTTACGTTGACCGCTTCTTTCTGGTGTGCAGTTTTCTGTTCAGCATGCCTGGTATGAAATGTGTGTGTTTCCTTCTGTTGTTCTGTCACTGTGGACAGACAGACAGACACACACACACACACACACACACACACACACACACAGTTTATGAGAGTTTATGGGCTGCCTCGTTCTAGTTCTGCCTGGAAATTTGTGTTTCTTGTGCTTATTTATTTTTTATTATTTTATTTTTTAAGTACTTGAGTTTACCTGACTTATTTTAATTGAAGCTATTTTGCAATTTATTTTATTGATTGGATGAACTATAATTTGCCTAAAGAATATTATTTTGTATTTTTGTCTGTCTGATTGTTGTCTTGTGTTAAAAAATGAATCAGACGTTACTCAACTGTTACTCAGTACTTTAGTAGTTTTTTCACCAAGTACTTTTTTACTCTTACTCAAGTAATTATTTGGATGACTACTTTATACTTTTACTTGAGTCATATTATTCTGAAGTAACAGTACTTTTACTTGAGTACAATTTTGGGCTACTCTACCCACCTCTGTATATATATATTAGGGCTGTCAAGCGATTCAAATATTTTCTCCATAGTTGATTGATTGGCCATAGTTAATCGCGAGAGAGAGACAGCGATAGAGAGAGAGAGAGAGAGAGAGAGAGAGAGAGAGAGAGAGAGAGAGAGAGAGAGAGAGAGAGAGAGAGAGAGAGAGAGAGAGAGAGAGAGAGAGAGAGAGAGCGATAGAGAGAGAGAGAGAGAGAGAGAGCGATAGAGAGAGAGAGAGAGAGAGAGCGATAGAGAGAGAGAGAGAGAGCGATAGAGAGAGAGAGAGAGAGCGATAGAGAGAGAGAGAGAGAGATTTGATAGATAAATAGATGAAAGACAGATGATAGATAGATATTTACACACACCTGGGAGAGATGTTGACCTCCAACACCCAGGGTTTCAGCTTGTCGTCCAGCATGATGTCAAACCCAAACAGCTCGTGACAGCTGTAGGGGGCGCGCACGTGCATCTTCAGGAGGCTGTTGATGTAGGGGTCAGACCTGCACACACACACACACACGTTATACACTCAGCAAGCTGGTAGAGTCTACACACACACACACGTTATACACTCAGCAAGCTGGTAGTCTACACACACACACACACACACGTTATACACTCAGCAAGCTGGTAGAGTCTACACACACACACACACACGTTATACACTCAGCAAGCTGGTAGAGTCTACACACACACACACACACACACACACGTGTTATACACTCAGCAAGCTGGTAGTCTACACACACACACACACACACACACGTGTTATACACTCAGCAAGCTGGTAGTCTACACACACACACACACACACGTGTTATACACTCAGCAAGCTGGTAGTCTACACACACACACACACACACACGTGTTATAACCTCAGCAAACTGGTAGTCTACACACACACACACACACACACACACACGTTATACACTCAGCAAGCTGGTAGTCTACACACACACACACACACACACGTGTTATACACTCAGCAAGCTGGTAGTCTACACACACACACACACACACACGTGTTATACACTCAGCAAGCTGGTAGTCTACACACACACACACGTGTTATACACTCAGCAAGCTGGTAGTCTACACACACACACACACACACGTGTTATACACTCAGCAAGCTGGTAGTCTACACACACACACACACACACACACACGTGTTATACACTCAGCAAGCTGGTAGTCTACACACACACACACACGTGTTAGAACCTCAGCAAGCTGGTAGAGTCTACACACACACACACACACACACACACACACACGTTATAACCTCAGCAAGCTGGTAGTCTACACACACACACACACACACACACACACACACACACACACACACACACACACACACACACACACACACGTGTTATAACCTCAGCAAGCTGGTAGTCTACACACACACACACACACACGTGTTATAACCTCAGCAAGCTGGTAGTCTACACACACACACACACACGTGTTATACACTCAGCAAGCTGGTAGTCTACACACACACACACACATGTTAGTGGAGGAGACTAGGGGAGGAGACTAGTGGAGGAGACTAGGGGAGGAGACTAGTGGAGGAGACTAGTGGAGGAGACTAGTGGAGGAGACTAGGGGAGGAGACTAGTGGAGGAGACTAGGGGAGGAGACTAGGGGAGGGGCAGACTCACGCGATGATGGTCTTGATAACCATGTCTTTGATCTTGTCCCAGATCAGAGTGGTGTTGATCCCTTTAGCACCAAGGTACTGCCACAGCGCCTTCAGAGCCCTGCAGATATAGACATACAGTATAGATATATACAGTATAGATAGCATATAGATATAGCACTATATCTATCGAGAGAGAGAGAGAGAGAGAGAGAGAGAGAGATAGAGAGATAGATAGATCTATCTATATATATCTATATATCTATATATATATATATATATAGATATCTATATATATAGATATATAGATATATAGATATCTATATAGATATATAGATATATATAGCATAGATATATATAGCATAGATATATATAGTATCACCATTTGTGTCCCTTGCAGGCCTTGTTGTCACTGTTGGTCTGGTACTCTGAGTTCTTCTTGTTCACGCTGTAGTTGGTCAGGTGCATGAACTTATTACCCAGACTCCTCATGGAGGAGGAGTACCTGCAGGCACACACACACACACACACAAGTTGACCTTGTTAGGGCCAGGTGGAGGGAGGGTGTTTGGTGGAGGAAGGGTGGGGGTAGGAGGGAGAGAGGGTGGGGGTAGGAGGGAGAGAGGGTGGGGTAGGAGGGAGAGAGGGTGGGGTAGGATGGGGATAGGAGGGAGAGGGTGGGGTAGGAGGGTTCTGGGTGGAGGTAGGATGGGGGTAGGAGGGAGAGAGGGTGGGGTAGGAGGGTTCTGGGTGGAGGTAGGATGGGGATAGGAGGGAGAGGGTGGGGTAGGAGGGTTCTGGGTGGAGGAAGGGAGGGGGTAGGAGGGAGAGAGGGTGGGTGGGGTAGGAGGGTTCTGGGTGGAGTTAGGATGGGGATAGGAGGGAGAGGGTGGGGTAGGAGGGTTCTGGGTGGAGGTAGGATGGGGATAGGAGGGAGTGGGGTGGGGCTAGTAGGGTGGTCTAGGAGGATGATGGATGGGGTTGGTAGGGTGGTCTAGGAGGATGAAGGGTGGGGTTAGGATGGAGTGGTCTAGGAGGATGAAGGGTGGGGTTGGTAGGGTGGGGTTAGGATGGAGTGGGGTGGTCTACGAGGATGAAGGGTGGGGTTGGTAGGGTGGGGTTAGGATGGAGTAGGGTGGGGTTAGTAGGGTGGGTCTAGGAGGATGAAGGGTGGGGTTGGTAGGGTGGGGTTAGGATGGAGTAGGGTGGGGTTAGTAGGGTGGGTCTAGGAGGATGAAGGGTGGGGTTGGTAGGGTGGGGTTAGGATGGAGTAGGGTGGGGTTAGTAGGGTGGGTCTAGGAGGATGAAGGGTGGGGTTGGTAGGGTGGGGTTAGGATGGAGAAGGGTGGGGTTAGTAGGGTGGGTCTAGGAGGATGATGGGTGGGGTTAGGATGGAGTGGGGTGGTCTAGGAGGATGAAGGGTGGGGTTGGTAGGTTGGGGTTAGGATGGAGTAGGGTGGGGTTAGGATGGAGTAGGGTGGGGTTTGTAGGGTGGTCTAAGAGGATAAAGGGTGGGGTTGGTAGGGTGGGGTTAGGATGGAGAAGGGTGGGGTTAGTAGGGTGGGTCTAGGAGGATGATGGGTGGGGTTGGGATGGAGTGGGGTGGTGTTAGGAGGGTGTGGTTATCCTACTTGCAGCTGGCGAAGCGGACAAGGCCATCAGAGAAGATGTAGATGCGCAGTGGGTCATAGGAGGTCAGGTAGACATAGATCCTCAGGTCAAACTTGTTCCCGCTGATGAGGTAGGGCTTGTGGAGGTACCTGCAGGCAGTTACCACTAGTAAGTTGGGCTGGCCCAAATCCATCATTTCAAGCTTCAGATAATTGTTTCTCGAACCAATATTTGAATCAATAAAAATCGACATAACATTAAAGAGCAAGTGAAGCCACTGTTTCAGCTGGGACGGCCCAGGGAAACTTTGTGATACTTCTACCGTTGTTGTGTATGAGGGTTACACAACTCACATACAATGTCGCTCACTATGTGAGGCCAAATACAGAGAAGCCTAACCCTCTCTCAGACGGAGCTCTGCACATCCCTGTAGCGTTATACTATAGGTGTCCAAGAAGCCCAACCCTCTCTCAGACGGAGCTCTGCACATCCCTGTAGCGTTATACTATAGGTGTCCAAGAAGCCCAACCCTCTCTCAGACGGAGCTCTGCACATCCCTGTAGCGTTATACTATAGGTGTCCAAGAAGCCCAACCCTCTCTCAGACAGAGCTCTGCACATCCCTGTAGCGTTATACTATAGGTGTCCAAGAAGCCCAACCCTCTCTCAGACGGAGCTCTGCACATCCCTGTAGCGTTATACTATAGGTGTCCAAGAAGCCCAACCCTCTCTCAGACGGAGCTCTGCACATCCCTGTAGCGTTATACTATAGGTGTCCAAGAAGCCCAACCCTCTCTCAGACGGAGCTCTGCACATCCCTGTAGCGTTATACTATAGGTGTCCAAGAAGCCCAACCCTCTCTCAGACGGAGCTCTGCACATCCCTGTAGCGTTATACTATAGGTGTCCAAGAAGCCCAACCCTCTCTCAGACGGAGCTCTGCACATCCCTGTAGCGTTATACTATAGGTGTCCAAGAAGCCCAACCCTCTCTCAGACGGAGCTCTGCACATCCCTGTAGCGTTATACTATAGGTGTCCAAGAAGCCCAACCCTCTCTCAGACAGAGCTCTGCACATCCCTGTAGCGTTATACTATAGGTGTCCAAGAACCCCAACCCTCTCTCAGACAGAGCTCTGCACATCCCTGTAGCGTTATACTATAGGTGTCCAAGAAGCCCAACCCTCTCTCAGACGGAGCTCTGCACATCCCTGTAGCGTTATACTATAGGTGTCCAAGAAGCCCAACCCTCTCTCAGACGCCGCAGTCAACCGCTGCCCAGACAGAGCTCCACACATACCTCCTCGCTGGTGTCCCTTGGTCATGACTCTGGCTCTTTAATAATAATAATAATAAATATAGCTGCAAGCAGCAATAACTGCACGCAAATGTGCGCAGCCTCCTGTTGTACGCTCCAACATACCTGTGGTTGATCTGAGTGAACACCCTAACCCTGTTGACAGTGAAGCTGCACTTGTGGGTACTAGCTGCCTATCTGTGAAGGCTGAGGCTGAACATGTTGGTGAAAGGGCCGCCAAGAGGGGGCGCAAGAGTAGACCACTACACATCTTGCAACGCCTAGGCCTGACACTTGGTACTACCGAGGAGCAGGAGAATTCTTCCCTAGAGGAAGAGGAGAGGACGAGCCCCCAGTTACTTCCAATGGGAACACGTGCCTCACCAGTAGAGCCAAAGAGGGAGGGGCTAGAAGTAGAACTACTGACACAGGAAAAAGGGGGGGGGATACAGTACAGTAAAGTGTGTACAATGGGAAGTTAAGTGAATGTACAGAGTAAGATGGGAAGTTAAGTGAATGTACAGAGTACGATGGGAAGTTAAGTGAATGTACAGAGTAAGATGGGAGGTTAAGTGAATGTAAAGAGTACGATGGGAGGTTAAGTGAATGTACAGAGTAAGATGGGAGGTTAAGTGAATGTAAAGAGTACAATGGGAAGTTAAGTGAATGTACAGAGTAAGATGGGAAGTTAAGTGAATGTACAGAGTAAGATGGGAAGTTAAGTGAATGTACAGAGTAAGATGGGAAGTTAAGTGAATGTACAGAGTAAGATGGGAGGTTAAGTGAATGTGGCATGTTTTTCAGACTTAACGTGTGGGGTAAAATTAAGTCCAAAAAAGTAGTTAAGTTCAAATTGGGTGGAGTGCTTGGTAGCTATCGCTACTTCCATCCAACGCGGCGGTGTGGTGAGAAGGACCTTTGTAGTGACCAACCCTCTAGAACTTCATAACTCTTGATAGTTTGTACTAATGAGGCTCCACAGAATCAGACAAAGCTAATTTGATGTAAATTGTATAAAAGGATAAAAACAATTGGATATTTGCAGGCCATGAGGAAACGCAACATATGACATGAAATGCATGCCTTCAGATGACAGACTGAAAGATATGGCTGCATTAAAGGTGCACTCTGATGACTGTAGCGCCCCCTATGGCCCGATTTGGACTGATTCATCTTCACACGTGCCTTTCCATACATCAGTTTGATGAGGATTGGTTAAAGGTAACCCCTCCTTTTGGCTCCTTGAAGCTCATTGGACATATTTGGGCGTCTGGCGGCATGTTTTTAGATCAATAGCCATCATCTCAAATGACCAAATAGAGCCTTGACCCTCAAATGTCCAAAAGTTGGTTCAGCCAACATCAGACATTCTAATATAACTATGGCCATTTTAGTGAATAGTGGTATTATAGCGCCCCCATGAGGCCAATGTGGCTAATCTTCTGGGGTGGGCCCCTAATTTGGTGTGAATAGGATTTGATGTTTAGGAGACATGCCTATTTCCTGTCAGAGTGGCGTTTGTGCACATTACATTTGAGTCCTTGGAGGCCATATGGTTTGAAGTTTGGGAACTATTTTGATAACCTGTATTCTTGGGCAATTAGCCTGGGAGGAGATGTGAAAAGCTGTTTTTATCACGGTACACAATATATATATATATATATCAATATTTTGAATCTCCTCTAAATGGTTGATTTAACCATTTGATGCATACAATCACACCAGTATGATGATTCTAGTAGTCCCTGTAACGTATGTCAGCATTAAAACATTCTTGTTAATATTCAATAGTTGTTTCTATTGGAACAGTTTTCAAACGCAAAAAGGGGGAAATTTAACAAAACAGTATTTATTCAAACCAGGCAATTGCACAGATATGCTTTTAACAGCTGTTAAATGAAAATAATTAAGGCCATGATGTAAGTCTGCTGCCTACATACTGTAGCCTAGTTCTATAGAGCTCAAGCTCAACAAGACCCTTAACAAAAACAGAGCTCTGCGACAAAAAAGTGCCTTCAACAAGAAGAACCCCTGAGAAAGACTAAAGACTAAATCAATTAAAGTGCACTTTTGTGCATGATGTTTGTGACAATAGGTCATTTAAAAAACCGTAGAATAAAATAGCCCAGCGTGTGAACCACAGAGGTCCTGGCTGTCGATGTGACAAACCACTCTGCAGAACAGCATCAGGTGTGTCTGTGTGCTTTAATCAAAGTGGAAGTGAACCCAGTGTTTCAGGTGGAATTCGAATACTGAGATTTAAAAAAAGGATGTGCTGAGAGTTCTAGAAAAAGGGTGACGTTGTCACAGCCCAAGGTAACTTTGTGATACCGTTTTAGTTCCGTCGTTGTGTATAGGCCTCTTAATGAGCAATGTTGTCTATGACATGTGACACACCTTGACGTTATACAATAATATATACTATCTCCACTCTGTTCCACAATAGTCGTCTCTCACTTAAAATACATTAAGTATTTTATGACTAATTCATACTGGGAGAAAAAGTAGTAATTTGGCATCCAAAGCTATATGACGTCACACACCTGGCCTGTGAATGTAAGAGCCGTTGTTTGCAGGCTCTTTGTTATTGCTATAGTTCCTAGTTATTGGCCGTCTACAGACTACACACTATCAATACAGCAGGAGTAAGTCAAATCAGTGCCATAAGTTATTGCCTTCAGTCCATCCATTGCTACAAACAACGGTCTCTGTGTCACACCCTCTCCCGTGTTCTGTCAAACTCCGCCATCTAGTGGCACCCAGCCTCGATTACACCATGTGCTTTTGTTTACCTCCCGTCGTCAATTAACCACGTGCACTCCCTCTGTCGACCCACACCTGCAGCTCATCACCAATCACCGCCCACAGTACTTAAGCACTGGCTTCTCACAAAGCCAGTGCTAGTTCGTGTTTAACCTCTTGTCGGTAACTTCGTCCCCGCCATTTAGACTTTCCTGTTCCGGGTCCCACTCCCGTTCCTGATCCTGTTTCTGTTTCTAGCCCTGTTCCTGTTCCTGCTCCTACTCCAATTCCTGTACCTGTTCCTGTTCCTAGTCCCTGCCTGCCTGCCTACCGTTGCCGAACCTCGCCTTCTTGACCACCCGCCTGTCGCCGAGTTCTTGCCTGCCTGCCTACCGTTGCCGAACCTCGCCTTCTTGACCACCCGCCTGTCGCCGAGTTCTTGCCTGCCTGCCTACCGTTGCCGAACCTCTGCCTTCTCGACCACCCGCCTGTCGCCGAGTTCTTGCCTGCCTGCCTACTGTTGCCGAACCTCGCCTTCTTGACTACGTCCCTCTGCCTGCCTGACTACCCGCCTGCCTACTGCCTGCCTGACTACCCGCCTGCCTAGCCCTTGCCTGTACCATCGTAAATAAATCCATTTTCAACCCGCTCCCTTCTCGTCTCCTTGTCTTGCATTTGGGTCCTAGCTCGGTACCTTAACACTCAGCAAGCCTCCTAAATGCGATCGCTCTGTAGGGGCAGCCCAGTTGAGTTTATTATATCAGGAATAGATCAGGGATCTCTATCAAATCAAGCCTTTGTTTTTGTTGGTGAGGTATTTAATAGTTGAGCAGAACAGCAGAACAAAACTAAGGTGAACACACCTACACACAGATTACTTTACCCACATACTATTTTTGAGTACTAGATCCCCACCACTCTTTTTTGTTTATTACAAATCGAAACGATCCACATGAATTCACTTTTTTTTAAATTAAAACTAAATTTTGCCGAAAGGTGAGGATTTCCTCTCTGAGAACATGTTAAACGGACTGTATACATTCAATGATCGAAACAATCGGCCATATTTGCGTACCTTGGGGAAAAAAGCAAAACAAAATGAGGTAGGCTACTTCTTGAGATTTCCACCAATGAATGTACACATACCTAGTTTTAGGCTAGGTTCGTCATACATTGCTGGTTGTCTGCTTCAGATAGAAGCACAATGAGGTAGGCGGTTTCTAAATGCTACTTCAAGACGAGCATTCCACTTCATGCTATCTACACAAACAATATAAGCCTTACCTTTGTTATTATTATACCAATACTCATCACACCAATACTACTATGTATCATGCTAGTACTACTTCTACTACATATCATACTAATAGGCCTACTTATCATACTAATGGGCCTATCATACTACTCTGCCTAGGCTCAAACTGTATTAGTTTAGTCCAACTTGTTTCTTATTCATTATTAAAATGGTGTATAGGTTTATACTGATGCTTGCTCCATTCAGAGTAGTCGTCTTACCCACAACGTTATTTATGTACACAGTCTTGTGCCTTGGCCTTTTTTTCAACAAACAACGATTTTCTCACACTAGTTCACAACTTTGTTTGTAACAATGATTCATGGAGGAGAGTGTGACATACATTTTAGTTAGAGAAATGCTCCAAGGTAGGAGAGTCACTGAGGGAAATGAACGTGGTTTTACTTCTGGGAACCAAGACCCGCCGATATAGCTCTGGCCACTCTAACCCAACTGTGATGATGTAAATGTATAGCAAAGACAATCTTATGCCATCATATAGTGATAATGTCAGCCTATGTCACCTTATAGGGAGGTCCTATTATAGTGGCGATGTTGTGTTATAGTGTTATCCTCCTATAGTGCTGATAGTCATGTTGTGGTGGTCGTACTGACTTCTGGACCAGTAGGGGTCTCTTCTTGGGCATCTGGCACCACTTATAGATGACCTGGATCCCTGTTCCCCTGGCAGAGGCAGGCTGAGAGAGAGCGAGAGCGACAGAGACAGAGAGAGATTCATTGAATGATCCTACAATCTACGATATATTGATAAGGACATACAGATTTAATGATCTACTGGGAGGTATATTGATGAGGACATACAGGTCTAATGATCTACTGGGAGGTATATTGATGAGGACATACAGATTTAATGATCTACTGGGAGGTATATTGATGATCTACTGGGAGGTATATTGATGATCTACTGGGAGGTATATTGATGATCTACTGGGAGGTATATTGATGATCTACTGGGAGGTGTATTGATGATCTACTGGGAGGTATATTGATGATCTACTGGGAGGTATATTGATGATCTACTGGGAGGTATATTGATGATCTACTGGGAGGTATATTGATGATCTTCTGGGAGGTATATTGATGATCTACTGGGAGGTATATTGATGAGGACGTACAGGTCTAATGATATATTGGAGAGATATTGATAATCAGCACGTACAGGCTTAATAATCCACTTCTGTCGCTCCCCGGCGTCCTCCCACGCCCTGCGAAGCAGCCTGATGTCCTGGGGGAGGATGAAGGAGCGTGGGAAGAAGCTGAACTCCTGCTTCCCGAAGCGAGCTCGCATCTTAGAGAGGTTCCTCCACAGACGGTCCTTCCTCCCGATCTGGAAGGAGCCGGGGAAGTGGTTCAGCTGGAACACAACACACTGCCATGAGGACAACATCCTGTATACACACACTGCTGTGAGAACAACATCCTGTATACACAACACACTGCTGTGAGGACAACATCCTGTATACACACACTGCCATGAGGACAACATCCTGTATACACACACTGCTGTGAGAACAACATCCTGTATACACAACACACTGCTGTGAGGACAACATCCTGTATACACACACTGCCATGAGGACAACATCCTGTATACACACACTGCCATGAGGACAACATCCTGTATACACACACTGCCATGAGGACAACATCCTGTATACACACACTGCCATGAGGACAACATCCTGATTACACACACTGCCATGAGGACAACATCCTGTATACACACACTGCCATGAGGACAACATCCTGTATATACACACACACACACACACACCACAGTGAGAACAACATGTACCAACAAGTAGACAGACATCAGGGTCTTACCTTTTGATGCTCCTCAATGGTCTTGAAAAGAGGAGACTTCATGTGATGTCCCCAACATCCAAGCCAATCATGGCTTCCTACAGTCAACAACACACCAATCACGGCTCAGCACTATTCAAACACACCAATCATGGCGACAGTCTTTTCCTCTATGTTGTAATGTAATGAGGTTGAGTGTTGCTAAGCCTTTCGGACACCGTGGAGCCTGAAACTGTCAATATGTCCCCTAGCAACACATTTGAAAGCTTAATCAGTTTTGGTGGTTCATACATTCAAATAAACTAGCCGATTCATTTCCTGCAGAAAATGCAGTGAGTGCTGCAGTGCAGAGGTTAGGCACCGTGAGGCAAGTTCAAGTGTGCCATTTGAACTATTTAATTAATGCACCAATGGCATGGGTTAATTAGAGTAGCTTTTCATAACTTTCTGTTGATTATTTTACCTCAATGGCCTTTATTTATGTTCTTAGTTAGATTTTGGAAATACATTTTGGTCTGGTGGAGGATAGGGGGCGGGCGGCGGGGGCTATTATTACTTCTTCAAACGGCCAAGAGATCAAACTCAGCAGCTGCATGAGCGCGTGCTAAACCGTCTCAAAGTATGTGATGCAGGCCAGGAGGCTAGTTGGTTCTGTATTACAGCTCTTTAAATGTACCACTGTGGACGCAATGTCAGGACTGTGTGTGAGAAACGTCAATAGGCTGTTACCTCCGCCACGTCCCACAACATGTACAGTCGCCATGGTGACAGTGACCATGGTGACTGTGACATGGATACCCAATTGTGATTGCAGGCCAGATCAAAGATGGTCCTTGGTGCGATTCAACTTATGCCACTTTTGCGCAAAACGGAAATACCTCCTGCAGGGCTGAACACTTACTTTATTAGGTCGCAGTACTGAAGCTAGCAAGCTAACGACTCAGTACAAATCACGCACAAATACACATTTAGTACCACACACAGGTGGACGTATAATGGGCAAAAATATGTTTACTTGTTGTTGACTTCTGTCATTTGAACTGGTTCTTTACGAAATGTTTAATCTTGAGAAATAAACCCTGGCCACTCCTTAGTTTGGGCGACAACGTTTAGATGAGGATAGCCAATTAATAATAATAATAACAACAAAAGAATAATGAAATAAATAATAATGAATAACAAAATATTTATTATTATCAGCAAGGGGCATGTCACGTTACAATATATTAATATGTGCATGTTTAACTTAACTTTAATTGACCAATTGCATGACTGATGAACTGCTGTCCAACAGGTTTATTCACCGGTGTCCGGTCTTCAATGAGCCAACCTATCCAGCTGAAGCGTTTTCGTAAGGCTATTGTTTAGGGCGGGGTACTTTGTAATTCACTGATTGCATAGTAATTATTCCCAAACAATAGCCCTATAGAGAGGAGTGCTACTTGCCGACCGTTTCCTGGGCATGTATAGGCTAACAAACACACAGGACCCATCGCTAATTCAGACCTGTTGAATAGTTTAGCATCTTGTAGCTTCTATGCTAGCTGTTCTCTAGGTGGTCACCAGGAAATGTTTTTTAGTTGTTGCACTGAACGGACCATAGACTCTGAAAATACCTTTCCCACGCAGTATTGCTCCAATAAGGGTATTTATCCAGGGCAAGAAAAAGTTTCTTTTCGCAGATCTTTACAGATATGACACCAGCAGCATTACTCGCGGTTCAAATATGTATAAAGACATGTGCGAGTTTAGACATATTTCTGTTCGCACACAATGATTTTTCATAGCATATACAATGAAAGCTGTGGCACTGCATAGCGGCCCATACACAACACAGGCCAGGCCCCTGTAGGTTTGGAAAGGGAGGGGATATCAAGTTTGTTGCCATTTGCAGCCTCACCGCTAGTCACTACTAGATTCTACACACTGGACCTTTCAACTTTTCCTTTTTACTTCAGCTATTTATTATGTAACACCTTCATACATGTTGATGAAGCTTTATTAAACATTTTGAAGCCCATTTTACACTACAGCACCATTTTCTATTCCTTTCACATGTACCATTTAAATGATTAATCAATCATTTTTATCATAATAAATATGCTGTGTCAAGCAGCTGTCAAACCGTCTGATAGTCGGATTGAGCCTAGCAATAACTTATGCCCCCCCCCCCCCCCCCCCCCCCCCCCAAAAAAAAAAGTGTGTGTACATACTTTTGGTGATCTTGAAGTGGGACCTGGCGATGATGTGTCGGACCACGTTGGGAGTCACCGAGCTCATCTTCCACTTCAGAAGCCTCCCCTGGTCCTGAGGAAGCATCTCCACTAGGGTGAGAGAGACACATCTCAGTACTACACACACACACCACCACCACCCCCCCGTCCTTAGGAAGCATCTCCACTAGGGGGAGAGAGACACGTCTCAGTACTACACACACACACACACACACACACACACACACACACACACACACACACACACACACACACACACACACACACACACACACACACACACACACACACACACACACACACACACACACACACACACACACACACACACACACACACACACACACACCACCCCCTCTGGTCCTGAGGAAGCATCTCCACTAGGGAGATAGAGACACATCTCAGTACTACACACACACATATATAGACACACAATCCTCTGGTCCTGAGGAAGCATGTCCACTAGGGGGAGATAGAGACACATCTCAGTACTACACACACACATATATAGACACACAGTCCTCTGGTCCTGAGGAAGCATGTCCACTAGGGACACACACACACGATTTTTCTATGAAATCACATCACGACACATGGACTACAAACTGAATACAAAGATGGTGGAAGAGAAGGCTCTGACCTCTCTCGTTGGCCGTGCTGAAGTATAGAGTGGGGGGGAAGAAGGGGAACAGGCTGGGGACCAGGGCGGACCTCTCTTCCACGCCCACAGAGTCCTCCACGCTGAGAACATGCACGAGCGTGTGCGCACACAGGGTTATAAGAGAAGAGGAATCAAACCTTTACAGTTACAATGTGCTCTCCCCAACGCCACTGTCACATTTCAAACAGCTGCGGTGTCGCCCACATTTAGTTGACGTCATCACTTTTTCCCCTTTAATCGCTGAAAGATTTCAATTGGTTAAAATACGTTTTATTTAAATAAAGCTTCAAAAAGCAAACTACAATATCATGATTAAGTGATATGTGGAGGATGGTCTGAGTCTGCCTGGGTTACGGCAGAGCTTCAACGTCAAGACGAGCCCCAGAGGGACGGATAACAGAGGACACGTCGTAAGACTGGTCTTTAAGTCTTGTGTTTAATATGCTGGACCGTACGGACGTAAGGGCTGGAGCAGCGGGGGAAGTGCTAGTGTGGCGCTATGGCGGTGGCGTTGTGAGTTCTAGTGTGGCGTTGTGAGTTCTAGTGTGGCGTTGTGAGTTCTAGTGTGGCGGTGTGAGTTCTAGTGTGGCCTTGTGAGTTCTAGTGTGGCCTTGTGAGTTCTAGTGTGGCGTTGTGAGTTCTAGTGTGGCGTTGTGAGTTCTAGTGTGGCGGTGTGAGTTCTAGTGTGGCGTTGTGAGTTCTAGTGTGGCGTTGTGAGTTCTAGTGTGGCGTTGTGAGTTCTAGTGTGGCGTTGTGAGTTCTAGCGTGGCGTTGTGAGTTCTAGCGTGGCGTTGTGAGTTCTAGCGTGGCGGTGGCGTTGTGAGTTCTAGTGTGGCGTTGTGAGTTCTAGTGTGGCGTTGTGAGTTCTAGTGTGGCGGTGGCGTTGTGAGTTCTAGTGTGGCGTTGTGAGTTCTAGTGTGGCGTTGTGAGTTCTAGTATGGCGTTGTGAGTTCTAGTGTGGCGGTGGCGTTGTGAGTTCTACTGTGGCGTTGTGAGTTCTAGTGTGGCGTTGTGAGTTCTAGTGTGGCGTTGTGAGTTCTAGTGTGGCGTTGTGAGTTCTAGTGTGGCGGTGTGAGTTCTAGTGTGGCCTTGTGAGTTCTAGTGTGGCCTTGTGAGTTCTAGTGTGGCGTTGTGAGTTCTAGTGTGGCGTTGTGAGTTCTAGTGTGGCGGTGTGAGTTCTAGTGTGGCGGTGTGAGTTCTAGTGTGGCGTTGTGAGTTCTAGTGTGGCGTTGTGAGTTCTAGTGTGGCGTTGTGAGTTCTAGTGTGGCGTTGTGAGTTCTAGCGTGGCGTTGTGAGTTCTAGCGTGGCGTTGTGATTTCTAGTGTGGCGGTGGCGTTGTGAGTTCTAGTGTGGCGTTGTGAGTTCTAGTGTGGCGTTGTGAGTTCTAGTGTGGCGTTGTGAGTTCTAGTGTGGCGGTGGCTTTGTGAGTTCTAGTGTGGCGTTGTGAGTTATAGTGTGGCGTTGTGAGTTCTAGTATGGCGTTGTGAGTTCTAGTGTGGCGGTGGCGTTGTGAGTTCTACTGTGGCGGTGGCGTTGTGAGTTCTAGTGTGGCGTTGTGAGTTCTAGTGTGGCGGTGGCGTTGTGAGTTCTAGTGTGGCGTTGTGAGTTTTAGTGTGGCCTTGTGAGTTCTAGTGTGGCGTTGTGAGTTCTAGTGTGGCGGTGTGAGTTCTAGTGTGGCGGTGTGAGTTCTAGTGTGGCGTTGTGAGTTCTAGTGTGGCGTTGTGAGTTCTAGTGTGGCCTTGTGAGTTCTAGTGTGGCGTTGTGAGTTCTAGTGTGGCGGTGGCCTTGTGAGTTCTAGTGTGGCGGTGGCAATGTGAGTTCTAGTGTGGCGTTGTGAGTTCTAGTGTGGCGTTGTGAGTTCTAGTGTGGCGTTGTGAGTTCTAGCGTGGCGTTGTGAGTTCTAGCGTGGCGTTGTGATTTCTAGTGTGGCGGTGGCGTTGTGAGTTCTAGTGTGGCGTTGTGAGTTCTAGTGTGGCGTTGTGAGTTCTAGTGTGGCGTTGTGAGTTCTAGTGTGGCGGTGGCGTTGTGAGTTCTAGTGTGGCGTTGTGAGTTATAGTGTGGCGTTGTGAGTTCTAGTATGGCGTTGTGAGTTCTAGTGTGGCGGTGGCGTTGTGAGTTCTACTGTGGCGGTGGCGTTGTGAGTTCTAGTGTGGCGTTGTGAGTTCTAGTGTGGCGGTGGCGTTGTGAGTTCTAGTGTGGCGTTGTGAGTTTTAGTGTGGCCTTGTGAGTTCTAGTGTGGCGTTGTGAGTTCTAGTGTGGCGGTGTGAGTTCTAGTGTGGCGGTGTGAGTTCTAGTGTGGCGTTGTGAGTTCTAGTGTGGCGTTGTGAGTTCTAGTGTGGCGTTGTGAGTTCTAGTGTGGCGGTGGCCTTGTGAGTTCTAGTGTGGCGTTGTGAGTTCTAGTGTGGCGGTGGCGTTGTGAGTTCTAGTGTGGCGTTGTGAGTTCTAGTGTGGCGTTGTGAGTTCTAGTGTGGTCTTGTGAGTTCTAGTGTGGCGTTGTGAGTTCTAGTGTGGCGTTGTGAGTTCTAGTGTGGCGGTGGCGTTGTTAGTTCTAGTGTGGCGGTGGCCTTGTGAGTTCTAGTGTGGCGGTGGCAATTTGAGTTCTAGTGTGGCGTTGTGAGTTCTAGTGTGGCGTGAGTTCTAGTATGGCGTTGTGAGTTCTAGTGTGGCGTTGTGAGTTCTAGTGTGGCCTTGTGAGTTCTAGTGTGGCGTTGTGAGTTCTAGTGTGGCGTTGTGAGTTCTAGTGTGGCGTTGTGAGTTCTAGTGTGGCGTTGTGAGTTCTAGTGTGGCGGTGGCGTTGTGAGTTCTAGTGTGGCGTTGTGAGTTCTAGTGTGGCGTTGTGAGTTCTAGTGTGGCCTTGTGAGTTCTAGTGTGGCCTTGTGAGTTCTAGTGTGGCCGTGTGAGTTCTAGTGTGGCGGTGTGAGTTCTAGTGTGGCCTTGTGAGTTCTAGTGTGGCGTTGTGAGTTCTAGTGTGGCGTTGTGAGTTCTAGTGTGGCCTTGTGAGTTCTAGTGTGGCGTTGTGAGTTCTAGCGTGGCGTTGTGAGTTCTAGCGTGACGTTGTGAGTTCTAGCGTGGCGTTGTGATTTCTAGTGTGGCGGTGGCGTTGTGAGTTCTAGTGTGGCGTTGTGAGTTATAGTGTGGCGTTGTGAGTTCTAGTGTGGCGTTGTGAGTTCTAGTGTGGCGTTGTGAGTTCTAGTGTGGCGTTGTGAGTTCTAGTGTGGCGGTGGCGTTGTGAGTTCTACTGTGGCGTTGTGAGTTCTAGTGTGGCGTTGTGAGTTCTAGTGTGGCGTTGTGAGTTCTAGTGTGGCGTTGTGAGTTCTAGTGTGGCGTTGTGAGTTCTAGTGTGGCGTTGTGAGTTCTAGTGTGGCGGTGTGAGTTCTAGTGTGGCCGTGTGAGTTCTAGTGTGGCGTTGTGAGTTCTAGTGTGGCGTTGTGAGTTCTAGTGTGGCGGTGTGAGTTCTAGTGTGGCGGTGTGAGTTCTAGTGTGGCGTTGTGAGTTCTAGTGTGGCGTTGTGAGTTCTAGTGTGGCGTTGTGAGTTCTAGTGTGGCGTTGTGAGTTCTAGTGTGGCGTTGTGAGTTCTAGCGTGGCGTTGTGATTTCTAGTGTGGCGGTGGCGTTGTGAGTTCTAGTGTGGCGTTGTGAGTTCTAGTGTGGCGTTGTGAGTTCTAGTGTGGCGTTGTGAGTTCTAGTGTGGCGGTGGCGTTGTGAGTTCTAGTGTGGCGTTGTGAGTTATAGTGTGGCGTTGTGAGTTCTAGTATGACGTTGTGAGTTCTAGTGTGGCGGTGGCGTTGTGAGTTCTACTGTGGCGGTGGCGTTGTGAGTTCTAGTGTGGCGTTGTGAGTTCTAGTGTGGCGGTGGCGTTGTGAGTTCTAGTGTGGCGTTGTGAGTTTTAGTGTGGCCTTGTGAGTTCTAGTGTGGCGTTGTGAGTTCTAGTGTGGCGTTGTGAGTTCTAGTGTGGCGGTGTGAGTTCTAGTGTGGCGGTGTGAGTTCTAGTGTGGCGTTGTGAGTTCTAGTGTGGCGTTGTGAGTTCTAGTGTGGCCTTGTGAGTTCTAGTGTGGCCTTGTGAGTTCTAGTGTGGCCTTGTGAGTTCTAGTGTGGCCTTGTGAGTTCTAGTGTGGCGTTGTGAGTTCTAGTGTGGCGGTGGCCTTGTGAGTTCTAGTGTGGCGGTGGCAATGTGAGTTCTAGTGTGGCGTTGTGAGTTCTAGTGTGGCGTTGTGAGTTCTAGTGTGGCGGTGTGAGTTCTAGTGTGGCGTTGTGAGTTCTAGTGTGGCGTTGTGAGTTCTAGTGTGGCGTTGTGAGTTCTAGTGTGGCGTTGTGAGTTCTAGTGTGGCGTTGTGAGTTCTAGTGTGGCCTTGTGAGTTCTAGTGTGGCCTTGTGAGTTCTAGTGTGGCCGTGTGAGTTCTAGTGTGGCCGTGTGAGTTCTAGTGTGGCGTTGTGAGTTCTAGTGTGGCGTTGTGAGTTCTAGTGTGGCGTTGTGAGTTCTAGTGTGGCGTTGTGAGTTCTAGTGTGGCGTTGTGAGTTCTAGTGTGGCGTTGTGAGTTCTAGTGTGGCGGTGGCCTTGTGGGTTCTAGTGTGGCGGTGGCAATGTGAGTTCTAGTGTGGCGTTGTGAGTACTAGTGTGGCGTTGTGAGTTCTAGTGTGGCGGTGGCCTTGTGAGTTCTAGTGTGGCGTTGTGAGTTCTAGTGTGGCGGTGGCCTTGTGAGTTCTAGTGTGGCGTTGTGAGTTCTAGTGTGGCGGTGGCCTTGTGAGTTCTAGTGTGGCGTTGTGAGTTCTAGTGTGGCGTTGTGAGTTCTAGTGTGGTCTTGTGAGTTCTAGTGTGGCGGTGGCGTTGTGAGTTCTAGTGTGGCGTTGTGAGTTATAGTGTGGCGTTGTGAGTTCTAGTATGGCGTTGTGAGTTCTAGTGTGGCGGTGGCGTTGTGAGTTCTACTGTGGCGGTGGCGTTGTGAGTTCTAGTGTGGCGTTGTGAGTTCTAGTGTGGCGGTGGCGTTGTGAGTTCTAGTGTGGCGTTGTGAGTTTTAGTGTGGCCTTGTGAGTTCTAGTGTGGCGTTGTGAGTTCTAGTGTGGCGGTGTGAGTTCTAGTGTGGCGGTGTGAGTTCTAGTGTGGCGTTGTGAGTTCTAGTGTGGCGTTGTGAGTTCTAGTGTGGCGTTGTGAGTTCTAGTGTGGCGGTGGCCTTGTGAGTTCTAGTGTGGCGTTGTGAGTTCTAGTGTGGCGGTGGCGTTGTGAGTTCTAGTGTGGCGTTGTGAGTTCTAGTGTGGCGTTGTGAGTTCTAGTGTGGTCTTGTGAGTTCTAGTGTGGCGTTGTGAGTTCTAGTGTGGCGTTGTGAGTTCTAGTGTGGCGGTGGCGTTGTTAGTTCTAGTGTGGCGGTGGCCTTGTGAGTTCTAGTGTGGCGGTGGCAATTTGAGTTCTAGTGTGGCGTTGTGAGTTCTAGTGTGGCGTGAGTTCTAGTATGGCGTTGTGAGTTCTAGTGTGGCGTTGTGAGTTCTAGTGTGGCCTTGTGAGTTCTAGTGTGGCGTTGTGAGTTCTAGTGTGGCGTTGTGAGTTCTAGTGTGGCGTTGTGAGTTCTAGTGTGGCGTTGTGAGTTCTAGTGTGGCGGTGGCGTTGTGAGTTCTAGTGTGGCGTTGTGAGTTCTAGTGTGGCGTTGTGAGTTCTAGTGTGGCCTTGTGAGTTCTAGTGTGGCCTTGTGAGTTCTAGTGTGGCCGTGTGAGTTCTAGTGTGGCGGTGTGAGTTCTAGTGTGGCCTTGTGAGTTCTAGTGTGGCGTTGTGAGTTCTAGTGTGGCGTTGTGAGTTCTAGTGTGGCCTTGTGAGTTCTAGTGTGGCGTTGTGAGTTCTAGCGTGGCGTTGTGAGTTCTAGCGTGACGTTGTGAGTTCTAGCGTGGCGTTGTGATTTCTAGTGTGGCGGTGGCGTTGTGAGTTCTAGTGTGGCGTTGTGAGTTATAGTGTGGCGTTGTGAGTTCTAGTGTGGCGTTGTGAGTTCTAGTGTGGCGTTGTGAGTTCTAGTGTGGCGTTGTGAGTTCTAGTGTGGCGGTGGCGTTGTGAGTTCTACTGTGGCGTTGTGAGTTCTAGTGTGGCGTTGTGAGTTCTAGTGTGGCGTTGTGAGTTCTAGTGTGGCGTTGTGAGTTCTAGTGTGGCGTTGTGAGTTCTAGTGTGGCGTTGTGAGTTCTAGTGTGGCGGTGTGAGTTCTAGTGTGGCCGTGTGAGTTCTAGTGTGGCGTTGTGAGTTCTAGTGTGGCGTTGTGAGTTCTAGTGTGGCGGTGTGAGTTCTAGTGTGGCGGTGTGAGTTCTAGTGTGGCGTTGTGAGTTCTAGTGTGGCGTTGTGAGTTCTAGTGTGGCGTTGTGAGTTCTAGTGTGGCGTTGTGAGTTCTAGTGTGGCGTTGTGAGTTCTAGCGTGGCGTTGTGATTTCTAGTGTGGCGGTGGCGTTGTGAGTTCTAGTGTGGCGTTGTGAGTTCTAGTGTGGCGTTGTGAGTTCTAGTGTGGCGTTGTGAGTTCTAGTGTGGCGGTGGCGTTGTGAGTTCTAGTGTGGCGTTGTGAGTTATAGTGTGGCGTTGTGAGTTCTAGTATGACGTTGTGAGTTCTAGTGTGGCGGTGGCGTTGTGAGTTCTACTGTGGCGGTGGCGTTGTGAGTTCTAGTGTGGCGTTGTGAGTTCTAGTGTGGCGGTGGCGTTGTGAGTTCTAGTGTGGCGTTGTGAGTTTTAGTGTGGCCTTGTGAGTTCTAGTGTGGCGTTGTGAGTTCTAGTGTGGCGTTGTGAGTTCTAGTGTGGCGGTGTGAGTTCTAGTGTGGCGGTGTGAGTTCTAGTGTGGCGTTGTGAGTTCTAGTGTGGCGTTGTGAGTTCTAGTGTGGCCTTGTGAGTTCTAGTGTGGCCTTGTGAGTTCTAGTGTGGCCTTGTGAGTTCTAGTGTGGCCTTGTGAGTTCTAGTGTGGCGTTGTGAGTTCTAGTGTGGCGGTGGCCTTGTGAGTTCTAGTGTGGCGGTGGCAATGTGAGTTCTAGTGTGGCGTTGTGAGTTCTAGTGTGGCGTTGTGAGTTCTAGTGTGGCGGTGTGAGTTCTAGTGTGGCGTTGTGAGTTCTAGTGTGGCGTTGTGAGTTCTAGTGTGGCGTTGTGAGTTCTAGTGTGGCGTTGTGAGTTCTAGTGTGGCGTTGTGAGTTCTAGTGTGGCCTTGTGAGTTCTAGTGTGGCCTTGTGAGTTCTAGTGTGGCCGTGTGAGTTCTAGTGTGGCCGTGTGAGTTCTAGTGTGGCGTTGTGAGTTCTAGTGTGGCGTTGTGAGTTCTAGTGTGGCGTTGTGAGTTCTAGTGTGGCGTTGTGAGTTCTAGTGTGGCGTTGTGAGTTCTAGTGTGGCGTTGTGAGTTCTAGTGTGGCGGTGGCCTTGTGGGTTCTAGTGTGGCGGTGGCAATGTGAGTTCTAGTGTGGCGTTGTGAGTACTAGTGTGGCGTTGTGAGTTCTAGTGTGGCGGTGGCCTTGTGAGTTCTAGTGTGGCGTTGTGAGTTCTAGTGTGGCGGTGGCCTTGTGAGTTCTAGTGTGGCGTTGTGAGTTCTAGTGTGGCGGTGGCCTTGTGAGTTCTAGTGTGGCGTTGTGAGTTCTAGTGTGGCGTTGTGAGTTCTAGTGTGGTCTTGTGAGTTCTAGTGTGGCGTTGTGAGTTCTAGTGTGGCGTTGTGAGTTCTAGTGTGGCGGTGGCGTTGTTAGTTCTAGTGTGGCGTTGTGAGTTCTAGTGTGGCGGTGGCCTTGTGAGTTCTAGTGTGGCGGTGGCAATGTGAGTTCTAGTGTGGCGTTGTGAGTTCTAGTGTGGCGTTGTGAGTTCTAGTGTGGCGTTGTGAGTTCTAGTGTGGCGTTGTGAGTTCTAGTGTGGCGTTGTGAGTTCTAGTGTGGCGTTGTGAGTTCTAGTGTGGCGTTGTGAGTTCTAGTGTGGCGTTGTGAGTTCTAGTGTGGCGGTGGCGTTGTGAGTTCTAGTGTGGCGTTGTGAGTTCTAGTGTGGCGTTGTGAGTTCTAGTGTGGCGTTGTGAGTTCTAGTGTGGCCTTGTGAGTTCTAGTGTGGCCTTGTGAGTTCTAGTGTGGCCGTGTGAGTTCTAGTGTGGCGGTGTGAGTTCTAGTGTGGCGTTGTGAGTTCTAGTGTGGCGTTGTGAGTTCTAGTGTGGCCTTGTGAGTTCTAGTGTGCCGTTGTGAGTTCTAGTGTGGCCTTGTGAGTTCTAGTGTGGCGTTGTGAGTTCTAGTGTGGCGTTGTGAGTTCTAGCGTGGCGTTGTGAGTTCTAGCGTGGCGTTGTGATTTCTAGTGTGGCGGTGGCGTTGTGAGTTCTAGTGTGGCGTTGTGAGTTCTAGTGTGGCGGTGGCCTTGTGAGTTCTAGTGTGGCGGTGGCAATGTGAGTTCTAGTGTGGCGTTGTGAGTTCTAGTGTGGCGTTGTGAATTCTAGTGTGGCGTTGTGAGTTCTAGTGAGGCGGTGGCCTTGTGAGTTCTAGTGTGGCGTTGTGAGTTCTAGTGTGGCGTTGTGAGTTCTAGTGTGGCGTTGTGAGTTCTAGTGTGGCGTTGTGAGTTCTAGTGTGGCGGTGGCCTTGTGGGTTCTAGTGTGGCGGTGGCAATGTGAGTTCTAGTGTGGCGTTGTGAGTACTAGTGTGGCGTTGTGAGTTCTAGTGTGGCGGTGGCCTTGTGAGTTCTAGTGTGGCGTTGTGAGTTCTAGTGTGGCGGTGGCCTTGTGAGTTCTAGTGTGGCGTTGTGAGTTCTAGTGTGGCGGTGGCCTTGTGAGTTCTAGTGTGGCGTTGTGAGTTCTAGTGTGGCGTTGTGAGTTCTAGTGTGGTCTTGTGAGTTCTAGTGTGGCGTTGTGAGTTCTAGTGTGGCGTTGTGAGTTCTAGTGTGGCGGTGGCGTTGTTAGTTCTAGTGTGGCGTTGTGAGTTCTAGTGTGGCGGTGGCCTTGTGAGTTCTAGTGTGGCGGTGGCAATGTGAGTTCTAGTGTGGCGTTGTGAGTTCTAGTGTGGCGTTGTGAGTTCTAGTGTGGCGTTGTGAGTTCTAGTGTGGCGTTGTGAGTTCTAGTGTGGCGTTGTGAGTTCTAGTGTGGCGTTGTGAGTTCTAGTGTGGCGTTGTGAGTTCTAGTGTGGCGTTGTGAGTTCTAGTGTGGCGTTGTGAGTTCTAGTGTGGCCTTGTGAGTTCTAGTGTGGCCTTGTGAGTTCTAGTGTGGCCGTGTGAGTTCTAGTGTGGCGGTGTGAGTTCTAGTGTGGCGTTGTGAGTTCTAGTGTGGCGTTGTGAGTTCTAGTGTGGCCTTGTGAGTTCTAGTGTGCCGTTGTGAGTTCTAGTGTGGCCTTGTGAGTTCTAGTGTGGCGTTGTGAGTTCTAGTGTGGCGTTGTGAGTTCTAGCGTGGCGTTGTGAGTTCTAGCGTGGCGTTGTGATTTCTAGTGTGGCGGTGGCGTTGTGAGTTCTAGTGTGGCGTTGTGAGTTCTAGTGTGGCGGTGGCCTTGTGAGTTCTAGTGTGGCGGTGGCAATGTGAGTTCTAGTGTGGCGTTGTGAGTTCTAGTGTGGCGTTGTGAATTCTAGTGTGGCGTTGTGAGTTCTAGTGAGGCGGTGGCCTTGTGAGTTCTAGTGTGGCGTTGTGAGTTCTAGTGTGGCGGTGGCGTTGTGAGTTCTACTGTGGCGTTGTGAGTTCTAGTGTGGCGTTGTGAGTTCTAGTGTTGTCTTGTGAGTTCTAGTGTGGCGTTGTGAGTTCTAGTGTGGCGATGGCCTTGTGAGTTCTAGTGTGGCTTTGTGATTTCTAGTGTGGCGGTGGCCTTGTGAGTTCTACTGTGGCGTTGTGAGTTCTAGTGTGGCGGTGGCCATGTGAGTTCTAGTGTGGCGTTGTGAGTTCTAGTGTGGCGTTGTGAGTTCAAGTGTGGCGTTGTGAGTTCTAGTGTGGCGGTGGCGTTGTGAGTTCTAGTGTGTCGTGAGTTCTAGTGAAGCGTTGTGAGTTCTAGTGTGGCGGTGGCGTTGTGAGTTCTAGTGTGGCGTTGTGAGTTCTAGTGTGGCGTTGTGAGTTCTAGTGCGGCGGTGGCGTTGTGAGTTCTAGTGTGGCGCTGTGAGTTCTAGTGTGGCGGTGGCGTTGTGAGTTCTAGTGTGGCGGTGGCGTTGTGAGTTCTAGTGTGGCGTTGTGAGTTCTAGTGTGGAATTATGAGTTCTAATGTGGCGGTGGCGTTGTGAGTTCTAGTGTGGCGTTGTGAGTTCTAGTGTGGCATTGTGAGTTCTAGTGTGGCGTTGTGAGTTCTAGTGTGGCGTTGTGAGTTCTAGTGTGGCGTTGTGAGTTCTAGTTTGGCGTTGTGAGTTCTAGTGTGGTGGTGGCGTTGTGAGTTCTAGTATGGCGTTATGAGTTCTAGTGTGGCGGTGTCGTTGTGAGTTCTACTGTGGCGGTGGCGTTGTGAGTTCTAGTGTGGCGGTGGCGTTGTGAGTTCTAGTGTGGCCTTGTGAGTTCTAGTGTGGCGTTGTGAGTTCTAGTGTGGCGTTGTGAGTTCTAGTGTGGCGTTGTGAGTTCTAGTGTGGCGTTGTGAGTTCTAGTGTGGCGTTGTGAGTTCTAGTGTGGCGTTGTGAGTTCTAGTGTGGCGTTGTGAGTTCTAGTGTGGCGGTGGCGTTGTTAGTTCTAGTGTGGCGTTGTGAGTTCCAGTGTGGCGTTGTGAGTTCTAGTGTGGCGTTGTGAGTTCTAGTGTGGCGTTGTGAGTTCTAGTGTGGCGGTGGCCTTGTGAGTTCTAGTGTGGCGTTGTGAGTTCTAGTGTGGCGTTGTGAGTTCTAGTGTGGCGTTGTGAGTTCTAGTGTGGCGGTGGCCTTGTGAGTTCTAGTGTGGCGGTGGCAATGTGAGTTCTAGTGTGGCGTTGTGAGTTCTAGTGTGGCCTTGTGAGTTCTAGTGTGGCGTTGTGAGTTCTAGTGTGGCGGTGGCGTTGTGAGTTCTAGTGTGGCGTTGTGAGTTCTAGTGTGGCGTTGTGAGTTCTAGTGTGGCGATGTGAGTTCTAGTGTGGCGGTGGCGTTGTGAGTTCTAGTGTGGCGTTGTGAGTTCTAGTGTGGCGTTGTGAGTTCTAGTGTGGTCTTGTGAGTTCTAGTGTGGCGTTGTGAGTTCTAGTGTGGTCTTGTGAGTTCTAGTGTGGCGTTGTGAGTTCTAGTGTGGCGGTGGCGTTGTGAGTTCTAGTGTGGCGGTGGCGTTGTGAGTTCTAGTGTGGCGGTGTGAGTTCTAGTGTGGCGGTGGCGTTGTGAGTTCTAGTGAGTCGTTGTGAGTTCTAGTGAGGCGTTGTGAGTTCTAGTGTGGCGGTGGCGTTGTGCGTTCTAGTGTGGCGGTGGCGTTGTGAGTTCTAGTGTGGCGTTGTGAGTTCTAGTGTGGCGTTGTGAGTTCTAGAGTGGCCTTGTGAGTTCTAGTGTGGCGTTGTGAGTTCTAGTGTGGCGTTGTGAGTTCTAGTGTGGCGTTGTGAGTTCTAGTGTGGCGTTGCAAGTTCTAGTGTGGCGTTGTGAGTTCTAGTGTGGCGTTGTAAGTTCTAGTGTGGCGGTGGCGTTGTGAGTTCTAGTGTGGCGTTGTGAGTTCTAGTGTGGCGTTGTGAGTTCTAGTGTGGCCTTGTGAGTTCTAGTGTGGCCTTGTGAGTTCTAGTGTGGCGGTGTGAGTTCTAGTGTGGCGTTGTGAGTTCTAGTGTGGCGTTGTGAGTTCTAGTGTGGCGTTGTGAGTTCTAGTGTGGCGTTGTGAGTTCTAGTGTGGCGGTGGCGTTGTGAGTTCTAGTGTGGCGTTGTGAGTTCTAGTGTGGCGTTGTGAGTTCTAGTGTGGCGTTGTGAGTTCTAGTGTGGCGTTGTGAGTTCTAGTGTGGCGGTGGCCTTGTGAGTTCTAGTGTGGCGGTGGCAATGTGAGTTCTAGTGTGGCGGTGGCAATGTGAGTTCTAGTGTGGCGTTGTGAGTTCTAGTGTGGCGTTGTGAGTTCTAGTGTGGCGTTGTGAGTTCTAGTGTGGCGGTGTGAGTTCTAGTGTGGCGTTGTGAGTTCTAGTGTGGCGTTGTGAGTTCTAGTGTGGCGTTGTGAGTTCTAGTGTGGCGGTGGCGTTGTGAGTTCTAGTGTGGCGTTGTGAGTTCTAGTGTGGTCTTGTGAGTTCTAGTGTGGCGTTGTGAGTTCTAGTGTGGCGGTGGCGTTGTGAGTTCTAGTGTGGCGTTGTGAGTTCTAGTGTGGCGTTGTGAGTTCTAGTGTGGCGGTGGCGTTGTGAGTTCTAGTGTGTCGTTGTGAGTTCTAGTGAGGCGTTGTGAGTTCTAGTGTGGCGGTGGCGTTGTGAGTTCTAGTGTGGCGTTGTGAGTTCTAGTGTGGCAATGTGAGTTCTAGCGTGGCGTTGTGAGTTCTAGCGTGGCGTTGTGATTTCTAGTGTGGCGGTGGCGTTGTGAGTTCTAGTGTGGCGTTGTGAGTTCTAGTGTGGCGGTGGCCTTGTGAGTTCTAGTGTGGCGGTGGCAATGTGAGTTCTAGTGTGGCGTTGTGAGTTCTAGTGTGGCGTTGTGAATTCTAGTGTGGCGTTGTGAGTTCTAGTGAGGCGGTGGCCTTGTGAGTTCTAGTGTGGCGTTGTGAGTTCTAGTGTGGCGGTGGCGTTGTGAGTTCTACTGTGGCGTTGTGAGTTCTAGTGTGGCGTTGTGAGTTCTAGTGTTGTCTTGTGAGTTCTAGTGTGGCGTTGTGAGTTCTAGTGTGGCGATGGCCTTGTGAGTTCTAGTGTGGCTTTGTGATTTCTAGTGTGGCGGTGGCCTTGTGAGTTCTACTGTGGCGTTGTGAGTTCTAGTGTGGCGGTGGCCATGTGAGTTCTAGTGTGGCGTTGTGAGTTCTAGTGTGGCGTTGTGAGTTCAAGTGTGGCGTTGTGAGTTCTAGTGTGGCGGTGGCGTTGTGAGTTCTAGTGTGTCGTGAGTTCTAGTGAAGCGTTGTGAGTTCTAGTGTGGCGGTGGCGTTGTGAGTTCTAGTGTGGCGTTGTGAGTTCTAGTGTGGCGTTGTGAGTTCTAGTGCGGCGGTGGCGTTGTGAGTTCTAGTGTGGCGCTGTGAGTTCTAGTGTGGCGGTGGCGTTGTGAGTTCTAGTGTGGCGGTGGCGTTGTGAGTTCTAGTGTGGCGTTGTGAGTTCTAGTGTGGAATTATGAGTTCTAATGTGGCGGTGGCGTTGTGAGTTCTAGTGTGGCGTTGTGAGTTCTAGTGTGGCATTGTGAGTTCTAGTGTGGCGTTGTGAGTTCTAGTGTGGCGTTGTGAGTTCTAGTGTGGCGTTGTGAGTTCTAGTTTGGCGTTGTGAGTTCTAGTGTGGTGGTGGCGTTGTGAGTTCTAGTATGGCGTTATGAGTTCTAGTGTGGCGGTGTCGTTGTGAGTTCTACTGTGGCGGTGGCGTTGTGAGTTCTAGTGTGGCGGTGGCGTTGTGAGTTCTAGTGTGGCCTTGTGAGTTCTAGTGTGGCGTTGTGAGTTCTAGTGTGGCGTTGTGAGTTCTAGTGTGGCGTTGTGAGTTCTAGTGTGGCGTTGTGAGTTCTAGTGTGGCGTTGTGAGTTCTAGTGTGGCGTTGTGAGTTCTAGTGTGGCGTTGTGAGTTCTAGTGTGGCGGTGGCGTTGTTAGTTCTAGTGTGGCGTTGTGAGTTCCAGTGTGGCGTTGTGAGTTCTAGTGTGGCGTTGTGAGTTCTAGTGTGGCGTTGTGAGTTCTAGTGTGGCGGTGGCCTTGTGAGTTCTAGTGTGGCGTTGTGAGTTCTAGTGTGGCGTTGTGAGTTCTAGTGTGGCGTTGTGAGTTCTAGTGTGGCGGTGGCCTTGTGAGTTCTAGTGTGGCGGTGGCAATGTGAGTTCTAGTGTGGCGTTGTGAGTTCTAGTGTGGCCTTGTGAGTTCTAGTGTGGCGTTGTGAGTTCTAGTGTGGCGGTGGCGTTGTGAGTTCTAGTGTGGCGTTGTGAGTTCTAGTGTGGCGTTGTGAGTTCTAGTGTGGCGATGTGAGTTCTAGTGTGGCGGTGGCGTTGTGAGTTCTAGTGTGGCGTTGTGAGTTCTAGTGTGGCGTTGTGAGTTCTAGTGTGGTCTTGTGAGTTCTAGTGTGGCGTTGTGAGTTCTAGTGTGGTCTTGTGAGTTCTAGTGTGGCGTTGTGAGTTCTAGTGTGGCGGTGGCGTTGTGAGTTCTAGTGTGGCGGTGGCGTTGTGAGTTCTAGTGTGGCGGTGTGAGTTCTAGTGTGGCGGTGGCGTTGTGAGTTCTAGTGAGTCGTTGTGAGTTCTAGTGAGGCGTTGTGAGTTCTAGTGTGGCGGTGGCGTTGTGCGTTCTAGTGTGGCGGTGGCGTTGTGAGTTCTAGTGTGGCGTTGTGAGTTCTAGTGTGGCGTTGTGAGTTCTAGAGTGGCCTTGTGAGTTCTAGTGTGGCGTTGTGAGTTCTAGTGTGGCGTTGTGAGTTCTAGTGTGGCGTTGTGAGTTCTAGTGTGGCGTTGCAAGTTCTAGTGTGGCGTTGTGAGTTCTAGTGTGGCGTTGTAAGTTCTAGTGTGGCGGTGGCGTTGTGAGTTCTAGTGTGGCGTTGTGAGTTCTAGTGTGGCGTTGTGAGTTCTAGTGTGGCCTTGTGAGTTCTAGTGTGGCCTTGTGAGTTCTAGTGTGGCGGTGTGAGTTCTAGTGTGGCGTTGTGAGTTCTAGTGTGGCGTTGTGAGTTCTAGTGTGGCGTTGTGAGTTCTAGTGTGGCGTTGTGAGTTCTAGTGTGGCGTTGTGAGTTCTAGTGTGGCGGTGGCGTTGTGAGTTCTAGTGTGGCGTTGTGAGTTCTAGTGTGGCGTTGTGAGTTCTAGTGTGGCGTTGTGAGTTCTAGTGTGGCGTTGTGAGTTCTAGTGTGGCGTTGTGAGTTCTAGTGTGGCGGTGGCCTTGTGAGTTCTAGTGTGGCGGTGGCAATGTGAGTTCTAGTGTGGCGGTGGCAATGTGAGTTCTAGTGTGGCGTTGTGAGTTCTAGTGTGGCGTTGTGAGTTCTAGTGTGGCGTTGTGAGTTCTAGTGTGGCGGTGTGAGTTCTAGTGTGGCGTTGTGAGTTCTAGTGTGGCGTTGTGAGTTCTAGTGTGGCGTTGTGAGTTCTAGTGTGGCGGTGGCGTTGTGAGTTCTAGTGTGGCGTTGTGAGTTCTAGTGTGGTCTTGTGAGTTCTAGTGTGGCGTTGTGAGTTCTAGTGTGGCGGTGGCGTTGTGAGTTCTAGTGTGGCGTTGTGAGTTCTAGTGTGGCGTTGTGAGTTCTAGTGTGGCGGTGGCGTTGTGAGTTCTAGTGTGTCGTTGTGAGTTCTAGTGAGGCGTTGTGAGTTCTAGTGTGGCGGTGGCGTTGTGAGTTCTAGTGTGGCGTTGTGAGTTCTAGTGTGGCAATGTGAGTTCTAGTGTGGCGGTGGCGTTGTGAGTTCTAGTGTGGCGTTGTGAGTTCTAGTGTGGCGTTGTGAGTTCTAGTGTGGTCTTGTGAGTTCTAGTGTGGCGCTATGAGTTCTAGTGTGGCGGTGGCGTTGTGAGTTCTAGTGTGGCGGTGGCGTTGTGAGTTCTAGTGTGGCGTTGTGAGTTCTAGTGTGGCGTTGTGAGTTCTAGTGTGGCGTTGTGAGTTCTAGTGTGGCGTTGTGAGTTCTAGTGTGGCGTTGTGAGTTCTAGTGTGGCGTTGTGAGTTCTAGTGTGGCGGTGGCCTTGTGAGTTCTAGTGTGGCGGTGGCAATGTGAGTTCTAGTGTGGCGTTGTGAGTTCTAGTGTGGCGTTGTGAGTTCTAGTGTGGCGGTGGCCTTGTGAGTTCTAGTGTGGCGTTGTGAGTTCTAGTGTGGCGGTGGCGTTGTGAGTTCTAGTGTGGCGTTGTGAGTTCTAGTGTGGCGTTGTGAGTTCTAGTGTGGTCTTGTGAGTTCTAGTGTGGCGGTGGCGTTGTGAGCTCTAGTGTGGCGTTGTGAGTTCTAGTGTGGCGTTGTGAGTTCTAGTGTGGTCTTGTGAGTTCTAGTGTGGCGCTATGAGTTCTAGTGTGGCGGTGGCGTTGTGAGTTCTAGTGTGGCGGTGGCGTTGTGAGTTCTAGTGTGGCGTTGTGAGTTCTAGTGTGGCGTTGTGAGTTCTAGTGTGGCGTTGTGAGTTCTAGTGTGGCGTTGTGAGTTCTAGTGTGGTCTTGTGAGTTCTAGTGTGGCGTTGTGAGTTCTAGTGTGGCGGTGGCGTTGTGAGTTCTAGTGTGGCGGTGGCGTTGTGAGTTCTAGTGTGGCGGTGTGAGTTCTAGTGTGGCGTTGTGAGTTCTAGTGTGGCGTTGTGAGTTCTAGTGTGGCGGTGGCGTTGTGAGTTCTAGTGTGACGTTGTGAGTTCTAGTGTGGCGTTGTGAGTTCTAGTGTGGTCTTGTGAGTTCTAGTGTGGCGTTGTGAGTTCTAGTGTGGCGGTGGCGTTGTGAGCTCTAGTGTGGCGGTGGCGTTGTGAGCTCTAGTGTGGCGGTGGCGTTGTGAGTTCTAGTGTGGCGGTGGCGTTCTGAGTTCTAGTGTGGCTGTGGCGTTGTGAGTTCTAGTGTGGCGTTGTGAGTTCTAGTGTGGCATTGTGAGTTCTAGTGTGGCGTTGTGAGTTCTAGTGTGGCGGTGGCCTTGTGAGTTCTAGTGTGGCAGTGGCCTTGTGAGTTCTAGTGTGGCCTTGTGAGTTCTAGTATGGCGTAGTGAGTTCTAGTGTGGCGTCGTGAGTTCTAGTGTGGCGTCGTGAGTTCTAGTGTGGCCTTGTGAGTTCTAGTGTGGCCTTGTGAGTTCTAGTGTGGCGTTGTGAGTTCTAGTGTGGCGTTGTGAGTTCTAGTGTGGCGTTGTGAGTTCTAGTGTGGTCTTGTGAGTTCTAGTGTGGCGCTATGAGTTCTAGTGTGGCGGTGGCGTTGTGAGTTCTAGTGTGGCGGTGGCGTTGTGAGTTCTAGTGTGGCGTTGTGAGTTCTAGTGTGGCGTTGTGAGTTCTAGTGTGGCGTTGTGAGTTCTAGTGTGGCGTTGTGAGTTCTAGTGTGGCGTTGTGAGTTCTAGTGTGGCGGTGGCCTTGTGAGTTCTAGTGTGGCGGTGGCAATGTGAGTTCTAGTGTGGCGTTGTGAGTTCTAGTGTGGCGTTGTGAGTTCTAGTGTGGCGGTGGCCTTGTGAGTTCTAGTGTGGCGTTGTGAGTTCTAGTGTGGCGGTGGCGTTGTGAGTTCTAGTGTGGCGTTGTGAGTTCTAGTGTGGCGTTGTGAGTTCTAGTGTGGTCTTGTGAGTTCTAGTGTGGCGTTGTGAGTTCTAGTGTGGCGGTGGCGTTGTGAGTTCTAGTGTGAAGGTGGCGTTGTGAGTTCTAGTGTGGCGTTGTGAGTTCTAGTGTGGCGTTGTGAGTTCTAGTGTGGCGTTGTGAGTTCTAGTGTGGCGTTGTGAGTTCTAGTGTGGCGTTGTGAGTTCTAGTGTGGCGGTGGCCTTTCTAGTTCTAGTGTGGCGGTGGCAATGTGAGTTCTAGTGTGGCGTTGTGAGTTCTAGTGTGGCCTTGTGAGTTCTAGTGTGGCGTTGTGAGTTCTAGTGTGGCGGTGGCGTTGTGAGTTCTAGTGTGGCGTTGTGAGTTCTAGTGTGGCGTTGTGAGTTCTAGTGTGGCGTTGTGAGTTCTAGTGTGGCGTTGTGAGTTCTAGTGTGGTCTTGTGAGTTCTAGTGTGGCGTTGTGAGTTCTAGTGTGGTCTTGTGAGTTCTAGTGTGGCGTTGTGAGTTCTAGTGTGGCGGTGGCGTTGTGAGTTCTAGTGTGGCGTTGTGAGTTCTAGTGTGGCCTTGTGAGTTCTAGTGTGGCCTTGTGAGTTCTAGTGTGGCCGTGTGAGTTCTAGTGTGGCGGTGTGAGTTCTAGTGTGGCGTTGTGAGTTCTAGTGTGGCGTTGTGAGTTCTAGTGTGGCCTTGTGAGTTCTAGTGTGGCGTTGTGAGTTCTAGTGTGGCCTTGTGAGTTCTAGTGTGGCGTTGTGAGTTCTAGTGTGGCGGTGGCGTTGTGAGCTCTAGTGTGGCGGTGGCGTTGTGAGCTCTAGTGTGGCGGTGGCGTTGTGAGTTCTAGTGTGGCGGTGGCGTTCTGAGTTCTAGTGTGGCTGTGGCGTTGTGAGTTCTAGTGTGGCGTTGTGAGTTCTAGTGTGGCATTGTGAGTTCTAGTGTGGCGTTGTGAGTTCTAGTGTGGCGGTGGCCTTGTGAGTTCTAGTGTGGCAGTGGCCTTGTGAGTTCTAGTGTGGCCTTGTGAGTTCTAGTATGGCGTAGTGAGTTCTAGTGTGGCGTCGTGAGTTCTAGTGTGGCGTCGTGAGTTCTAGTGTGGCCTTGTGAGTTCTAGTGTGGCCTTGTGAGTTCTAGTGTGGCGTTGTGAGTTCTAGTGTGGCGTTGTGAGTTCTAGTGTGGCGTTGTGAGTTCTAGTGTGGCGTTGTGAGTTCTAGCGTGGCGTTGTGAGTTCTAGCGTGGCGTTGTGATTTCTAGTGTGGCGGTGGCGTTGTCAGTTCTAGTGTGGCGTTGTGAGTTCTAGTGTGGCGGTGGCCTTGTGAGTTCTAGTGTGGCGGTGGCAATGTGAGTTCTAGTGTGGCGTTGTGAGTTCTAGTGTGGCGTTGTGAATTCTAGTGTGGCGTTGTGAGTTCTAGTGAGGAGGTGGCCTTGTGAGTTCTAGTGTGGCGTTGTGAGTTCTAGTGTGGCGGTGGCGTTGTGAGTTCTACTGTGGCGTTGTGAGTTCTAGTGTGGCGTTGTGAGTTCTAGTGTTGTCTTGTGAGTTCTAGTGTGGCGTTGTGAGTTCTAGTGTGGCGGTGGCCTTGTGAGTTCTAGTGTGGCGGTGGCAATGTGAGTTCTAGTGTGGCGTTGTGAGTTCTAGTGTGGCCTTGTGAGTTCTAGTGTGGCGTTGTGAGTTCTAGTGTGGCGGTGGCGTTGTGAGTTCTAGTGTGGCGTTGTGAGTTCTAGTGTGGCGGTGGCGTTCTGAGTTCTAGTGTGGCTGTGGCGTTGTGAGTTCTAGTGTGGCGTTGTGAGTTCTAGTGTGGCATTGTGAGTTCTAGTGTGGCGTTGTGAGTTCTAGTGTGGCGGTGGCCTTGTGAGTTCTAGTGTGGCAGTGGCCTTGTGAGTTCTAGTGTGGCCTTGTGAGTTCTAGTATGGCGTAGTGAGTTCTAGTGTGGCGTCGTGAGTTCTAGTGTGGCGTCGTGAGTTCTAGTGTGGCCTTGTGAGTTCTAGTGTGGCCTTGTGAGTTCTAGTGTGGCGTTGTGAGTTCTAGTGTGGCGTTGTGAGTTCTAGTGTGGCGTTGTGAGTTCTAGTGTGGTCTTGTGAGTTCTAGTGTGGCGCTATGAGTTCTAGTGTGGCGGTGGCGTTGTGAGTTCTAGTGTGGCGGTGGCGTTGTGAGTTCTAGTGTGGCGTTGTGAGTTCTAGTGTGGCGTTGTGAGTTCTAGTGTGGCGTTGTGAGTTCTAGTGTGGCGTTGTGAGTTCTAGTGTGGCGTTGTGAGTTCTAGTGTGGCGTTGTGAGTTCTAGTGTGGCGGTGGCCTTGTGAGTTCTAGTGTGGCGGTGGCAATGTGAGTTCTAGTGTGGCGTTGTGAGTTCTAGTGTGGCGTTGTGAGTTCTAGTGTGGCGGTGGCCTTGTGAGTTCTAGTGTGGCGTTGTGAGTTCTAGTGTGGCGGTGGCGTTGTGAGTTCTAGTGTGGCGTTGTGAGTTCTAGTGTGGCGTTGTGAGTTCTAGTGTGGTCTTGTGAGTTCTAGTGTGGCGTTGTGAGTTCTAGTGTGGCGGTGGCGTTGTGAGTTCTAGTGTGAAGGTGGCGTTGTGAGTTCTAGTGTGGCGTTGTGAGTTCTAGTGTGGCGTTGTGAGTTCTAGTGTGGCGTTGTGAGTTCTAGTGTGGCGTTGTGAGTTCTAGTGTGGCGTTGTGAGTTCTAGTGTGGCGTTGTGAGTTCTAGTGTGGCGTTGTGAGTTCTAGTGTGGCGGTGGCCTTTCTAGTTCTAGTGTGGCGGTGGCAATGTGAGTTCTAGTGTGGCGTTGTGAGTTCTAGTGTGGCCTTGTGAGTTCTAGTGTGGCGTTGTGAGTTCTAGTGTGGCGGTGGCGTTGTGAGTTCTAGTGTGGCGTTGTGAGTTCTAGTGTGGCGTTGTGAGTTCTAGTGTGGCGTTGTGAGTTCTAGTGTGGCGTTGTGAGTTCTAGTGTGGCGTTGTGAGTTCTAGTGTGGTCTTGTGAGTTCTAGTGTGGCGTTGTGAGTTCTAGTGTGGTCTTGTGAGTTCTAGTGTGGCGTTGTGAGTTCTAGTGTGGCGGTGGCGTTGTGAGTTCTAGTGTGGCGTTGTGAGTTCTAGTGTGGCCTTGTGAGTTCTAGTGTGGCCTTGTGAGTTCTAGTGTGGCCGTGTGAGTTCTAGTGTGGCGGTGTGAGTTCTAGTGTGGCGTTGTGAGTTCTAGTGTGGCGTTGTGAGTTCTAGTGTGGCCTTGTGAGTTCTAGTGTGGCGTTGTGAGTTCTAGTGTGGCCTTGTGAGTTCTAGTGTGGCGTTGTGAGTTCTAGTGTGGCGGTGGCGTTGTGAGCTCTAGTGTGGCGGTGGCGTTGTGAGCTCTAGTGTGGCGGTGGCGTTGTGAGTTCTAGTGTGGCGGTGGCGTTCTGAGTTCTAGTGTGGCTGTGGCGTTGTGAGTTCTAGTGTGGCGTTGTGAGTTCTAGTGTGGCATTGTGAGTTCTAGTGTGGCGTCGTGAGTTCTAGTGTGGCGGTGGCCTTGTGAGTTCTAGTGTGGCAGTGGCCTTGTGAGTTCTAGTGTGGCCTTGTGAGTTCTAGTATGGCGTAGTGAGTTCTAGTGTGGCGTCGTGAGTTCTAGTGTGGCGTCGTGAGTTCTAGTGTGGCCTTGTGAGTTCTAGTGTGGCCTTGTGAGTTCTAGTGTGGCGTTGTGAGTTCTAGTGTGGCGTTGTGAGTTCTAGTGTGGCGTTGTGAGTTCTAGTGTGGTCTTGTGAGTTCTAGTGTGGCGCTATGAGTTCTAGTGTGGCGGTGGCGTTGTGAGTTCTAGTGTGGCGGTGGCGTTGTGAGTTCTAGTGTGGCGTTGTGAGTTCTAGTGTGGCGTTGTGAGTTCTAGTGTGGCGTTGTGAGTTCTAGTGTGGCGTTGTGAGTTCTAGTGTGGCGTTGTGAGTTCTAGTGTGGCGGTGGCCTTGTGAGTTCTAGTGTGGCGGTGGCAATGTGAGTTCTAGTGTGGCGTTGTGAGTTCTAGTGTGGCGTTGTGAGTTCTAGTGTGGCGGTGGCCTTGTGAGTTCTAGTGTGGCGTTGTGAGTTCTAGTGTGGCGGTGGCGTTGTGAGTTCTAGTGTGGCGTTGTGAGTTCTAGTGTGGCGTTGTGAGTTCTAGTGTGGTCTTGTGAGTTCTAGTGTGGCGTTGTGAGTTCTAGTGTGGCGGTGGCGTTGTGAGTTCTAGTGTGAAGGTGGCGTTGTGAGTTCTAGTGTGGCGTTGTGAGTTCTAGTGTGGCGTTGTGAGTTCTAGTGTGGCGTTGTGAGTTCTAGTGTGGCGTTGTGAGTTCTAGTGTGGCGTTGTGAGTTCTAGTGTGGCGGTGGCCTTTCTAGTTCTAGTGTGGCGGTGGCAATGTGAGTTCTAGTGTGGCGTTGTGAGTTCTAGTGTGGCCTTGTGAGTTCTAGTGTGGCGTTGTGAGTTCTAGTGTGGCGGTGGCGTTGTGAGTTCTAGTGTGGCGTTGTGAGTTCTAGTGTGGCGTTGTGAGTTCTAGTGTGGCGTTGTGAGTTCTAGTGTGGCGTTGTGAGTTCTAGTGTGGTCTTGTGAGTTCTAGTGTGGCGTTGTGAGTTCTAGTGTGGTCTTGTGAGTTCTAGTGTGGCGTTGTGAGTTCTAGTGTGGCGGTGGCGTTGTGAGTTCTAGTGTGGCGTTGTGAGTTCTAGTGTGGCCTTGTGAGTTCTAGTGTGGCCTTGTGAGTTCTAGTGTGGCCGTGTGAGTTCTAGTGTGGCGGTGTGAGTTCTAGTGTGGCGTTGTGAGTTCTAGTGTGGCGTTGTGAGTTCTAGTGTGGCCTTGTGAGTTCTAGTGTGGCGTTGTGAGTTCTAGTGTGGCCTTGTGAGTTCTAGTGTGGCGTTGTGAGTTCTAGTGTGGCGGTGGCGTTGTGAGCTCTAGTGTGGCGGTGGCGTTGTGAGCTCTAGTGTGGCGGTGGCGTTGTGAGTTCTAGTGTGGCGGTGGCGTTCTGAGTTCTAGTGTGGCTGTGGCGTTGTGAGTTCTAGTGTGGCGTTGTGAGTTCTAGTGTGGCATTGTGAGTTCTAGTGTGGCGTTGTGAGTTCTAGTGTGGCGGTGGCCTTGTGAGTTCTAGTGTGGCAGTGGCCTTGTGAGTTCTAGTGTGGCCTTGTGAGTTCTAGTATGGCGTAGTGAGTTCTAGTGTGGCGTCGTGAGTTCTAGTGTGGCGTCGTGAGTTCTAGTGTGGCCTTGTGAGTTCTAGTGTGGCCTTGTGAGTTCTAGTGTGGCGTTGTGAGTTCTAGTGTGGCGTTGTGAGTTCTAGTGTGGCGTTGTGAGTTCTAGTGTGGCGTTGTGAGTTCTAGCGTGGCGTTGTGAGTTCTAGCGTGGCGTTGTGATTTCTAGTGTGGCGGTGGCGTTGTCAGTTCTAGTGTGGCGTTGTGAGTTCTAGTGTGGCGGTGGCCTTGTGAGTTCTAGTGTGGCGGTGGCAATGTGAGTTCTAGTGTGGCGTTGTGAGTTCTAGTGTGGCGTTGTGAATTCTAGTGTGGCGTTGTGAGTTCTAGTGAGGAGGTGGCCTTGTGAGTTCTAGTGTGGCGTTGTGAGTTCTAGTGTGGCGGTGGCGTTGTGAGTTCTACTGTGGCGTTGTGAGTTCTAGTGTGGCGTTGTGAGTTCTAGTGTTGTCTTGTGAGTTCTAGTGTGGCGTTGTGAGTTCTAGTGTGGCGGTGGCCTTGTGAGTTCTAGTGTGGCGGTGGCAATGTGAGTTCTAGTGTGGCGTTGTGAGTTCTAGTGTGGCCTTGTGAGTTCTAGTGTGGCGTTGTGAGTTCTAGTGTGGCGGTGGCGTTGTGAGTTCTAGTGTGGCGTTGTGAGTTCTAGTGTGGCGGTGGCGTTCTGAGTTCTAGTGTGGCTGTGGCGTTGTGAGTTCTAGTGTGGCGTTGTGAGTTCTAGTGTGGCATTGTGAGTTCTAGTGTGGCGTTGTGAGTTCTAGTGTGGCGGTGGCCTTGTGAGTTCTAGTGTGGCAGTGGCCTTGTGAGTTCTAGTGTGGCCTTGTGAGTTCTAGTATGGCGTAGTGAGTTCTAGTGTGGCGTCGTGAGTTCTAGTGTGGCGTCGTGAGTTCTAGTGTGGCCTTGTGAGTTCTAGTGTGGCCTTGTGAGTTCTAGTGTGGCGTTGTGAGTTCTAGTGTGGCGTTGTGAGTTCTAGTGTGGCGTTGTGAGTTCTAGTGTGGTCTTGTGAGTTCTAGTGTGGCGCTATGAGTTCTAGTGTGGCGGTGGCGTTGTGAGTTCTAGTGTGGCGGTGGCGTTGTGAGTTCTAGTGTGGCGTTGTGAGTTCTAGTGTGGCGTTGTGAGTTCTAGTGTGGCGTTGTGAGTTCTAGTGTGGCGTTGTGAGTTCTAGTGTGGCGTTGTGAGTTCTAGTGTGGCGTTGTGAGTTCTAGTGTGGCGGTGGCCTTGTGAGTTCTAGTGTGGCGGTGGCAATGTGAGTTCTAGTGTGGCGTTGTGAGTTCTAGTGTGGCGTTGTGAGTTCTAGTGTGGCGGTGGCCTTGTGAGTTCTAGTGTGGCGTTGTGAGTTCTAGTGTGGCGGTGGCGTTGTGAGTTCTAGTGTGGCGTTGTGAGTTCTAGTGTGGCGTTGTGAGTTCTAGTGTGGTCTTGTGAGTTCTAGTGTGGCGTTGTGAGTTCTAGTGTGGCGGTGGCGTTGTGAGTTCTAGTGTGAAGGTGGCGTTGTGAGTTCTAGTGTGGCGTTGTGAGTTCTAGTGTGGCGTTGTGAGTTCTAGTGTGGCGTTGTGAGTTCTAGTGTGGCGTTGTGAGTTCTAGTGTGGCGTTGTGAGTTCTAGTGTGGCGTTGTGAGTTCTAGTGTGGCGTTGTGAGTTCTAGTGTGGCGGTGGCCTTTCTAGTTCTAGTGTGGCGGTGGCAATGTGAGTTCTAGTGTGGCGTTGTGAGTTCTAGTGTGGCCTTGTGAGTTCTAGTGTGGCGTTGTGAGTTCTAGTGTGGCGGTGGCGTTGTGAGTTCTAGTGTGGCGTTGTGAGTTCTAGTGTGGCGTTGTGAGTTCTAGTGTGGCGTTGTGAGTTCTAGTGTGGCGTTGTGAGTTCTAGTGTGGCGTTGTGAGTTCTAGTGTGGTCTTGTGAGTTCTAGTGTGGCGTTGTGAGTTCTAGTGTGGTCTTGTGAGTTCTAGTGTGGCGTTGTGAGTTCTAGTGTGGCGGTGGCGTTGTGAGTTCTAGTGTGGCGTTGTGAGTTCTAGTGTGGCCTTGTGAGTTCTAGTGTGGCCTTGTGAGTTCTAGTGTGGCCGTGTGAGTTCTAGTGTGGCGGTGTGAGTTCTAGTGTGGCGTTGTGAGTTCTAGTGTGGCGTTGTGAGTTCTAGTGTGGCCTTGTGAGTTCTAGTGTGGCGTTGTGAGTTCTAGTGTGGCCTTGTGAGTTCTAGTGTGGCGTTGTGAGTTCTAGTGTGGCGGTGGCGTTGTGAGCTCTAGTGTGGCGGTGGCGTTGTGAGCTCTAGTGTGGCGGTGGCGTTGTGAGTTCTAGTGTGGCGGTGGCGTTCTGAGTTCTAGTGTGGCTGTGGCGTTGTGAGTTCTAGTGTGGCGTTGTGAGTTCTAGTGTGGCATTGTGAGTTCTAGTGTGGCGTCGTGAGTTCTAGTGTGGCGGTGGCCTTGTGAGTTCTAGTGTGGCAGTGGCCTTGTGAGTTCTAGTGTGGCCTTGTGAGTTCTAGTATGGCGTAGTGAGTTCTAGTGTGGCGTCGTGAGTTCTAGTGTGGCGTCGTGAGTTCTAGTGTGGCCTTGTGAGTTCTAGTGTGGCCTTGTGAGTTCTAGTGTGGCGTTGTGAGTTCTAGTGTGGCGTTGTGAGTTCTAGTGTGGCGTTGTGAGTTCTAGTGTGGTCTTGTGAGTTCTAGTGTGGCGCTATGAGTTCTAGTGTGGCGGTGGCGTTGTGAGTTCTAGTGTGGCGGTGGCGTTGTGAGTTCTAGTGTGGCGTTGTGAGTTCTAGTGTGGCGTTGTGAGTTCTAGTGTGGCGTTGTGAGTTCTAGTGTGGCGTTGTGAGTTCTAGTGTGGCGTTGTGAGTTCTAGTGTGGCGGTGGCCTTGTGAGTTCTAGTGTGGCGGTGGCAATGTGAGTTCTAGTGTGGCGTTGTGAGTTCTAGTGTGGCGTTGTGAGTTCTAGTGTGGCGGTGGCCTTGTGAGTTCTAGTGTGGCGTTGTGAGTTCTAGTGTGGCGGTGGCGTTGTGAGTTCTAGTGTGGCGTTGTGAGTTCTAGTGTGGCGTTGTGAGTTCTAGTGTGGTCTTGTGAGTTCTAGTGTGGCGTTGTGAGTTCTAGTGTGGCGGTGGCGTTGTGAGTTCTAGTGTGAAGGTGGCGTTGTGAGTTCTAGTGTGGCGTTGTGAGTTCTAGTGTGGCGTTGTGAGTTCTAGTGTGGCGTTGTGAGTTCTAGTGTGGCGTTGTGAGTTCTAGTGTGGCGTTGTGAGTTCTAGTGTGGCGGTGGCCTTTCTAGTTCTAGTGTGGCGGTGGCAATGTGAGTTCTAGTGTGGCGTTGTGAGTTCTAGTGTGGCCTTGTGAGTTCTAGTGTGGCGTTGTGAGTTCTAGTGTGGCGGTGGCGTTGTGAGTTCTAGTGTGGCGTTGTGAGTTCTAGTGTGGCGTTGTGAGTTCTAGTGTGGCGTTGTGAGTTCTAGTGTGGCGTTGTGAGTTCTAGTGTGGTCTTGTGAGTTCTAGTGTGGCGTTGTGAGTTCTAGTGTGGTCTTGTGAGTTCTAGTGTGGCGTTGTGAGTTCTAGTGTGGCGGTGGCGTTGTGAGTTCTAGTGTGGCGTTGTGAGTTCTAGTGTGGCCTTGTGAGTTCTAGTGTGGCCTTGTGAGTTCTAGTGTGGCCGTGTGAGTTCTAGTGTGGCGGTGTGAGTTCTAGTGTGGCGTTGTGAGTTCTAGTGTGGCGTTGTGAGTTCTAGTGTGGCCTTGTGAGTTCTAGTGTGGCGTTGTGAGTTCTAGTGTGGCCTTGTGAGTTCTAGTGTGGCGTTGTGAGTTCTAGTGTGGCGGTGGCGTTGTGAGCTCTAGTGTGGCGGTGGCGTTGTGAGCTCTAGTGTGGCGGTGGCGTTGTGAGTTCTAGTGTGGCGGTGGCGTTCTGAGTTCTAGTGTGGCTGTGGCGTTGTGAGTTCTAGTGTGGCGTTGTGAGTTCTAGTGTGGCATTGTGAGTTCTAGTGTGGCGTTGTGAGTTCTAGTGTGGCGGTGGCCTTGTGAGTTCTAGTGTGGCAGTGGCCTTGTGAGTTCTAGTGTGGCCTTGTGAGTTCTAGTATGGCGTAGTGAGTTCTAGTGTGGCGTCGTGAGTTCTAGTGTGGCGTCGTGAGTTCTAGTGTGGCCTTGTGAGTTCTAGTGTGGCCTTGTGAGTTCTAGTGTGGCGTTGTGAGTTCTAGTGTGGCGTTGTGAGTTCTAGTGTGGCGTTGTGAGTTCTAGTGTGGCGTTGTGAGTTCTAGCGTGGCGTTGTGAGTTCTAGCGTGGCGTTGTGATTTCTAGTGTGGCGGTGGCGTTGTCAGTTCTAGTGTGGCGTTGTGAGTTCTAGTGTGGCGGTGGCCTTGTGAGTTCTAGTGTGGCGGTGGCAATGTGAGTTCTAGTGTGGCGTTGTGAGTTCTAGTGTGGCGTTGTGAATTCTAGTGTGGCGTTGTGAGTTCTAGTGAGGAGGTGGCCTTGTGAGTTCTAGTGTGGCGTTGTGAGTTCTAGTGTGGCGGTGGCGTTGTGAGTTCTACTGTGGCGTTGTGAGTTCTAGTGTGGCGTTGTGAGTTCTAGTGTTGTCTTGTGAGTTCTAGTGTGGCGTTGTGAGTTCTAGTGTGGCGGTGGCCTTGTGAGTTCTAGTGTGGCGGTGGCAATGTGAGTTCTAGTGTGGCGTTGTGAGTTCTAGTGTGGCCTTGTGAGTTCTAGTGTGGCGTTGTGAGTTCTAGTGTGGCGGTGGCGTTGTGAGTTCTAGTGTGGCGTTGTGAGTTCTAGTGTGGCGGTGGCGTTCTGAGTTCTAGTGTGGCTGTGGCGTTGTGAGTTCTAGTGTGGCGTTGTGAGTTCTAGTGTGGCATTGTGAGTTCTAGTGTGGCGTTGTGAGTTCTAGTGTGGCGGTGGCCTTGTGAGTTCTAGTGTGGCAGTGGCCTTGTGAGTTCTAGTGTGGCCTTGTGAGTTCTAGTATGGCGTAGTGAGTTCTAGTGTGGCGTCGTGAGTTCTAGTGTGGCGTCGTGAGTTCTAGTGTGGCGTCGTGAGTTCTAGTGTGGCCTTGTGAGTTCTAGTGTGGCGTTGTGAGTTCTAGTGTGGCGTTGTGAGTTCTAGTGTGGCGTTGTGAGTTCTAGTGTGGCGTTGTGAGTTCTAGTGTGGTCTTGTGAGTTCTAGTGTGGCGCTATGAGTTCTAGTGTGGCGGTGGCGTTGTGAGTTCTAGTGTGGCGGTGGCGTTGTGAGTTCTAGTGTGGCGTTGTGAGTTCTAGTGTGGCGTTGTGAGTTCTAGTGTGGCGTTGTGAGTTCTAGTGTGGCGTTGTGAGTTCTAGTGTGGCGTTGTGAGTTCTAGTGTGGCGTTGTGAGTTCTAGTGTGGCGGTGGCCTTGTGAGTTCTAGTGTGGCGGTGGCAATGTGAGTTCTAGTGTGGCGTTGTGAGTTCTAGTGTGGCGTTGTGAGTTCTAGTGTGGCGGTGGCCTTGTGAGTTCTAGTGTGGCGTTGTGAGTTCTAGTGTGGCGGTGGCGTTGTGAGTTCTAGTGTGGCGTTGTGAGTTCTAGTGTGGCGTTGTGAGTTCTAGTGTGGTCTTGTGAGTTCTAGTGTGGCGTTGTGAGTTCTAGTGTGGCGGTGGCGTTGTGAGTTCTAGTGTGAAGGTGGCGTTGTGAGTTCTAGTGTGGCGTTGTGAGTTCTAGTGTGGCGTTGTGAGTTCTAGTGTGGCGTTGTGAGTTCTAGTGTGGCGTTGTGAGTTCTAGTGTGGCGTTGTGAGTTCTAGTGTGGCGTTGTGAGTTCTAGTGTGGCGTTGTGAGTTCTAGTGTGGCGGTGGCCTTTCTAGTTCTAGTGTGGCGGTGGCAATGTGAGTTCTAGTGTGGCGTTGTGAGTTCTAGTGTGGCCTTGTGAGTTCTAGTGTGGCGTTGTGAGTTCTAGTGTGGCGGTGGCGTTGTGAGTTCTAGTGTGGCGTTGTGAGTTCTAGTGTGGCGTTGTGAGTTCTAGTGTGGCGTTGTGAGTTCTAGTGTGGCGTTGTGAGTTCTAGTGTGGCGTTGTGAGTTCTAGTGTGGTCTTGTGAGTTCTAGTGTGGCGTTGTGAGTTCTAGTGTGGTCTTGTGAGTTCTAGTGTGGCGTTGTGAGTTCTAGTGTGGCGGTGGCGTTGTGAGTTCTAGTGTGGCGTTGTGAGTTCTAGTGTGGCCTTGTGAGTTCTAGTGTGGCCTTGTGAGTTCTAGTGTGGCCGTGTGAGTTCTAGTGTGGCGGTGTGAGTTCTAGTGTGGCGTTGTGAGTTCTAGTGTGGCGTTGTGAGTTCTAGTGTGGCCTTGTGAGTTCTAGTGTGGCGTTGTGAGTTCTAGTGTGGCCTTGTGAGTTCTAGTGTGGCGTTGTGAGTTCTAGTGTGGCGGTGGCGTTGTGAGCTCTAGTGTGGCGGTGGCGTTGTGAGCTCTAGTGTGGCGGTGGCGTTGTGAGTTCTAGTGTGGCGGTGGCGTTCTGAGTTCTAGTGTGGCTGTGGCGTTGTGAGTTCTAGTGTGGCGTTGTGAGTTCTAGTGTGGCATTGTGAGTTCTAGTGTGGCGTCGTGAGTTCTAGTGTGGCGGTGGCCTTGTGAGTTCTAGTGTGGCAGTGGCCTTGTGAGTTCTAGTGTGGCCTTGTGAGTTCTAGTATGGCGTAGTGAGTTCTAGTGTGGCGTCGTGAGTTCTAGTGTGGCGTCGTGAGTTCTAGTGTGGCCTTGTGAGTTCTAGTGTGGCCTTGTGAGTTCTAGTGTGGCCTTGTGAGTTCTAGTGTGGCGTTGTGAGTTCTAGTGTGGCGTTGTGAGTTCTAGTGTGGCGTTGTGAGTTCTAGCGTGGCGTTGTGAGTTCTAGCGTGGCGTTGTGATTTCTAGTGTGGCGGTGGCGTTGTCAGTTCTAGTGTGGCGTTGTGAGTTCTAGTGTGGCGGTGGCCTTGTGAGTTCTAGTGTGGCGGTGGCAATGTGAGTTCTAGTGTGGCGTTGTGAGTTCTAGTGTGGCGTTGTGAATTCTAGTGTGGCGTTGTGAGTTCTAGTGAGGAGGTGGCCTTGTGAGTTCTAGTGTGGCGTTGTGAGTTCTAGTGTGGCGGTGGCGTTGTGAGTTCTACTGTGGCGTTGTGAGTTCTAGTGTGGCGTTGTGAGTTCTAGTGTTGTCTTGTGAGTTCTAGTGTGGCGTTGTGAGTTCTAGTGTGGCGATGGCCTTGTGAGTTCTAGTGTGGCTTTGTGATTTCTAGTGTGGCGGTGGCCTTGTGAGTTCTACTGTGGCGTTGTGAGTTCTAGTGTGGCGGTGGCCATGTGAGTTCTAGTGTGGCGTTGTGAGTTCTAGTGTGGCGTTGTGAGTTCAAGTGTGGCGTTGTGAGTTCTAGTGTGGCGGTGGCGTTGTGAGTTCTAGTGTGTCGTGAGTTCTAGTGAAGCGTTGTGAGTTCTAGTGTGGCGGTGGCGTTGTGAGTTCTAGTGTGGCGTTGTGAGTTCTAGTGTGGCGTTGTGAGTTCTAGTGCGGCGGTGGCGTTGTGAGTTCTAGTGTGGCGCTGTGAGTTCTAGTGTGGCGGTGGCGTTGTGAGTTCTAGTGTGGCGGTGGCGTTGTGAGTTCTAGTGTGGCGTTGTGAGTTCTAGTGTGGAATTATGAGTTCTAATGTGGCGGTGGCGTTGTGAGTTCTAGTGTGGCGTTGTGAGTTCTAGTGTGGCATTGTGAGTTCTAGTGTGGCGTTGTGAGTTCTAGTGTGGCGTTGTGAGTTCTAGTGTGGCGTTGTGAGTTCTAGTTTGGCGTTGTGAGTTCTAGTGTGGTGGTGGCGTTGTGAGTTCTAGTATGGCGGTATAAGTTCTAGTGTGGCGGTGGCGTTGTGAGTTCTACTGTGGCGGTGGCGTTGTGAGTTCTAGTGTGGCGGTGGCGTTGTGAGTTCTAGTGTGGCGTTGTGAGTTCTAGTGTGGCGTTGTGAGTTCTAGTGTGGCGTTGTGAGTTCTAGTGTGGCGTTGTGAGTTCTAGTGTGGCGTTGTGAGTTCTAGTGTGGCGTTGTGAGTTCTAGTGTGGCGTTGTGAGTTCTAGTGTGGCGGTAGCGTTGTTAGTTCTAGTGTGGCGTTGTGAGTTCCAGTGTGGCGTTGTGAGTTCTAGTGTGGCGTTGTGAGTTCTAGTGTGGCGTTGTGAGTTCTAGTGTGGCGGTGGCCTTGTGAGTTCTAGTGTGGCGTTGTGAGTTCTAGTGTGGCGTTGTGAGTTCTAGTGTGGCGGTGGCCTTGTGAGTTCTAGTGTGGCGGTGGCAATGTGAGTTCTAGTGTGGCGTTGTGAGTTCTAGTGTGGCCTTGTGAGTTCTAGTGTGGCGTTGTGAGTTCTAGTGTGGCGGTGGCGTTGTGAGTTCTAGTGTGGCGTTGTGAGTTCTAGTGTGGCGTTGTGAGTTCTAGTGTGGCGATGTGAGTTCTAGTGTGGCGGTGGCGTTGTGAGTTCTAGTGTGGCGTTGTGAGTTCTAGTGTGGCGTTGTGAGTTCTAGTGTGGTCTTGTGAGTTCTAGTGTGGCGTTGTGAGTTCTAGTGTGGTCTTGTGAGTTCTAGTGTGGCGTTGTGAGTTCTAGTGTGGCGGTGGCGTTGTGAGTTCTAGTGTGGCGGTGGCGTTGTGAGTTCTAGTGTGGCGGTGTGAGTTCTAGTGTGGCGGTGGCGTTGTGAGTTCTAGTGAGTCGTTGTGAGTTCTAGTGAGGCGTTGTGAGTTCTAGTGTGGCGGTGGCGTTGTGAGTTCTAGTGTGGCGGTGGCGTTGTGAGTTCTAGTGTGGCGTTGTGAGTTCTAGTGTGGCGTTGTGAGTTCTAGAGTGGCCTTGTGAGTTCTAGTGTGGCGTTGTGAGTTCTAGTGTGGCGTTGTGAGTTCTAGTGTGGCGTTGTGAGTTCTAGTGTGGCGTTGTGAGTTCTAGTGTGGCGTTGTGAGTTCTAGTGTGGCGTTGTGAGTTCTAGTGTGGCGTTGTGAGTTCTAGTGTGGCGGTGGCGTTGTGAGTTCTAGTGTGGCGTTGTGAGTTCTAGTGTGGCGTTGTGAGTTCTAGTGTGGCCTTGTGAGTTCTAGTGTGGCCTTGTGAGTTCTAGTGTGGCCTTGTGAGTTCTAGTGTGGCGGTGTGAGTTCTAGTGTGGCGTTGTGAGTTCTAGTGTGGCGTTGTGAGTTCTAGTGTGGCGTTGTGAGTTCTAGTGTGGCGTTGTGAGTTCTAGTGTGGCGGTGGCCTTGTGAGTTCTAGTGTGGCGGTGGCAATGTGAGTTCTAGTGTGGCGGTGGCAATGTGAGTTCTAGTGTGGCGTTGTGAGTTCTAGTGTGGCGTTGTGAGTTCTAGTGTGGCGTTGTGAGTTCTAGTGTGGCGGTGTGAGTTCTAGTGTGGCGGTGTGAGTTCTAGTGTGGCGTTGTGAGTTCTAGTGTGGCGTTGTGAGTTCTAGTGTGGCGGTGGCGTTGTGAGTTCTAGTGTGGCGTTGTGAGTTCTAGTGTGGTCTTGTGAGTTCTAGTGTGGCGTTGTGAGTTCTAGTGTGGCGGTGGCGTTGTGAGTTCTAGTGTGTCGTTGTGAGTTCTAGTGAGGCGTTGTGAGTTCTAGTGTGGCGGTGGCGTTGTGAGTTCTAGTGTGGCGTTGTGAGTTCTAGTGTGGCAATGTGAGTTCTAGTGTGGCGGTGGCGTTGTGAGTTCTAGTGTGGCGTTGTGAGTTCTAGTGTGGCGTTGTGAGTTCTAGTGTGGTCTTGTGAGTTCTAGTGTGGCGGTGGCGTTGTGAGTTCTAGTGTGGCGGTGGCGTTGTGAGTTCTAGTGTGGCGTTGTGAGTTCTAGTGTGGCGTTGTGAGTTCTAGTGTGGCGTTTTGAGTTCTAGTGTGGCGTTGTGAGTTCTAGTGTGGCGTTGTGAGTTCTAGTGTGGCGTTGTGAGTTCTAGTGTGGCGGTGGCCTTGTGAGTTCTAGTGTGGCGGTGGCAATGTGAGTTCTAGTGTGGCGTTGTGAGTTCTAGTGTGGCGTTGTGAGTTCTAGTGTGGCGGTGGCCTTGTGAGTTCTAGTGTGGCGTTGTGAGTTCTAGTGTGGCGGTGGCGTTGTGAGTTCTAGTGTGGCGTTGTGAGTTCTAGTGTGGCGTTGTGAGTTCTAGTGTGGTCTTGTGAGTTCTAGTGTGGCGGTGGCGTTGTGAGCTCTAGTGTGGCGTTGTGAGTTCTAGTGTGGCGTTGTGAGTTCTAGTGTGGTCTTGTGAGTTCTAGTGTGGCGCTATGAGTTCTAGTGTGGCGGTGGCGTTGTGAGTTCTAGTGTGGCGGTGGCGTTGTGAGTTCTTGTGTGGCGTTGTGAGTTCTAGTGTGGCGTTGTGAGTTCTAGTGTGGCGTTGTGAGTTCTAGTGTGGCGTTGTGAGTTCTAGTGTGGTCTTGTGAGTTCTAGTGTGGCGTTGTGAGTTCTAGTGTGGCGGTGGCGTTGTGAGTTCTAGTGTGGCGGTGGCGTTGTGAGTTCTAGTGTGGCTGTGTGAGTTCTAGTGTGGCGTTGTGAGTTCTAGTGTGGCGTTGTGAGTTCTAGTGTGGCGGTGGCGTTGTGAGTTCTAGTGTGACGTTGTGAGTTCTAGTGTGGCGTTGTGAGTTCTAGTGTGGTCTTGTGAGTTCTAGTGTGGCGTTGTGAGTTCTAGTGTGGCGGTGGCGTTGTGAGCTCTAGTGTGGCGGTGGCGTTGTGAGCTCTAGTGTGGCGGTGGCGTTGTGAGTTCTAGTGTGGCGGTGGCGTTCTGAGTTCTAGTGTGGCTGTGGCGTTGTGAGTTCTAGTGTGGCGTTGTGAGTTCTAGTGTGGCATTGTGAGTTCTAGTGTGGCGTTGTGAGTTCTAGTGTGGCGGTGGCCTTGTGAGTTCTAGTGTGGCAGTGGCCTTGTGAGTTCTAGTGTGGCCTTGTGAGTTCTAGTATGGCGTCGTGAGTTCTAGTGTGGCGTCGTGAGTTCTAGTGTGGCGTCGTGAGTTCTAGTGTGGCCTTGTGAGTTCTAGTGTGGCCTTGTGAGTTCTAGTGTGGCGTTGTGAGTTCTAGTGTGGCGTTGTGAGTTCTAGTGTGGCGTTGTGAGTTCTAGTGTGGTCTTGTGAGTTCTAGTGTGGCGCTATGAGTTCTAGTGTGGCGGTGGCGTTGTGAGTTCTAGTGTGGCGGTGGCGTTGTGAGTTCTAGTGTGGCGTTGTGAGTTCTAGTGTGGCGTTGTGAGTTCTAGTGTGGCGTTGTGAGTTCTAGTGTGGCGTTGTGAGTTCTAGTGTGGCGTTGTGAGTTCTAGTGTGGCGTTGTGAGTTCTAGTGTGGCGTTGTGAGTTCTAGTGTGGCGGTGGCCTTGTGAGTTCTAGTGTGGCGGTGGCAATGTGAGTTCTAGTGTGGCGTTGTGAGTTCTAGTGTGGCGTTGTGAGTTCTAGTGTGGCGGTGGCCTTGTGAGTTCTAGTGTGGCGTTGTGAGTTCTAGTGTGGCGGTGGCGTTGTGAGTTCTAGTGTGGCGTTGTGAGTTCTAGTGTGGTCTTGTGAGTTCTAGTGTGGCGTTGTGAGTTCTAGTGTGGCGGTGGCGTTGTGAGTTCTAGTGTGGCGGTGGCGTTGTGAGTTCTAGTGTGAAGGTGGCGTTGTGAGTTCTAGTGTGGCGTTGTGAGTTCTAGTGTGGCGTTGTGAGTTCTAGTGTGGCGTTGTGAGTTCTAGTGTGGCGTTGTGTGTTCTAGTGTGGCGTTGTGAGTTCTAGTGTGGCGTTGTGAGTTCTAGTGTGGCGGTGGCCTTGTGAGTTCTAGTGTGGCGGTGGCAATGTGAGTTCTAGTGTGGCGTTGTGAGTTCTAGTGTGGCCTTGTGAGTTCTAGTGTGGCGTTGTGAGTTCTAGTGTGGCGGTGGCGTTGTGAGTTCTAGTGTGGCGTTGTGAGTTCTAGTGTGGCGTTGTGAGTTCTAGTGTGGCGTTGTGAGTTCTAGTGTGGCGTTGTGAGTTCTAGTGTGGTCTTGTGAGTTCTAGTGTGGCGTTGTGAGTTCTAGTGTGGTCTTGTGAGTTCTAGTGTGGCGTTGTGAGTTCTAGTGTGGCGGTGGCGTTGTGAGTTCTAGTGTGGCGGTGGCGTTGTGAGTTCTAGTGTGGCGGTGTGAGTTCTAGTGTGGCGTTGTGAGTTCTAGTGTGGCGTTGTGAGTTCTAGTGTGGCGATGGCCTTGTGAGTTCTAGTGTGGCGGTGGCCTTGTGAGTTCTAGTGTGGCGTTGTGAGTTCTAGTGTGGCGTTGTGAGTTCTAGTGTGGCGTTGTGAGTTCTAGTGTGGCGTTGTGAGTTCTAGTGTGGCGGTGGCGTTGTGAGTTCTAGTGTGACGTTGTGAGTTCTAGTGTGGCGTTGTGAGTTCTAGTGTGGTCTTGTGAGTTCTAGTGTGGCGTTGTGAGTTCTAGTGTGGCGGTGGCGTTGTGAGCTCTAGTGTGGCGGTGGCGTTGTGAGTTCTAGTGTGGCGGTGGCGGTGTGAGTTCTAGTGTGGCGGTGGCGTTCTGAGTTCTAGTGTGGCTGTGGCGTTGTGAGTTCTAGTGTGGCGTTGTGAGTTCTAGTGTGGCGTTGTGAGTTCTAGTGTGGCGTTGTGAGTTCTAGTGTGGCGGTGGCCTTGTGAGTTCTAGTGTGGCGGTGGCCTTGTGAGTTCTAGTGTGGCCTTGTGAGTTCTAGTATGGCGTCGTGAGTTCTAGTGTGGCGTCGTGAGTTCTAGTGTGGCGTCGTGAGTTCTAGTGTGGCGTCGTGAGTTCTAGTGTGGCCTTGTGAGTTCTAGTGTGGCCTTGTGAGTTCTAGTGTGGCCTTGTGAGTTCTAGTGTGGCGGTGGCGTTGTGAGTTCTAGTGTGGCGTTGTGAGTTCTAGTGTGGCGTTGTAAGTTCTAGTGTGGCGTTGTGAGTTCTAGTGTGGCCTTGTGAGTTCTAGTGTGGCCTTGTGAGTTCTAGTGTGGCCTTGTGAGTTCTAGTGTGGCCTTGTGAGTTCTAGTGTGGCGGTGGCCTTGTGAGTTCTAGTGTGGCCTTGTGAGTTCTAGTGTGGCGGTGTGAGTTCTAGTGTGGCGTTGTGAGTTCTAGTGTGGCGGTGGCGTTGTGAGTTCTAGTGTGGCGTTGTGAGTTCTAGTGTGGCGTTTGAGTTCTAGTGTGGCGTTGTGAGTTCTAGTGTGGCGTTGTGAGTTCTAGTGTGGCGTTGTGAGTTCTAGTGTGGCGTTGTGAGTTCTAGTGTGGCGTTGTGAGTTCTAGTGTGGCGGTGGCGTTGTGAGTTCTAGTGTGGCGTTGTGAGTTTTAGTGTGGCGGTGGCGTTCTGAGTTCTAGTGTGGCGTTGTGAGTTCTAGTGTGGCGTTGTGAGTTCTAGTGTGGCGGTGGCGTTGTGAGTTCTAGTGTGGCGTTGTGAGTTCTAGTGTGGCGTTGTGAGTTCTAGTGTGGTCTTGTGAGTTCTAGTGTGGCGTTGTGAGTTCTAGTGTGGTCTTGTGAGTTCTAGTGTGGCGTTGTGAGTTCTAGTGTGGCGTTGTGAGTTCTAGTGTGGCGTTGTGAGTTCTAGTGTGGCGTTGTGAGTTCTAGTGTGGCGATGGCCTTGTGAGTTCTAGTGCGGCGGTGGCGTTGTGAGTTCTAGTGTGGCGTTGTGAGTTCTAGTGTGGCGTTGTGAGTTCTAGTGTGGCGTTGTGAGTTCTAGTGTGGCGGTGGCCTTGTGAGTTCTAGTGTGGCGTTGTGAGTTCTAGTGTGGCGGTGGCGTTGTGAGTTCTAGTGTGACGTTGTGAGTTCTAGTGTGGCGTTGTGAGTTCTAGTGTGGTCTTGTGAGTTCTAGTGTGGCGGTGGCGTTGTGAGCTCTAGTGTGGCGGTGGCGTTGTGAGTTCTAGTGTGGCGGTGGCGTTGTGAGTTCTAGTGTGGCGGTGGCGTTGTGAGTTCTAGTGTGGCTGTGGCGTTGTGAGTTCTAGTGTGGCTGTGGCGTTGTGAGTTCTAGTATGGCGTTGTGAGTTCTAGTGTGGCGTTGTGAGTTCTAGTGTGGCGGTGGCGTTGTGAGTTCTAGTGTGGCGTTGTGAGTTCTAGTGTGGCGTTGTGAGTTCTAGTGTGGCGGTGGCGTTGTGAGTTCTAGTGTGGCGTTGTGAGTTCTAGTGTGGCATTGTGAGTTCTAGTGTGGCGTTGTGAGTTCTAGTGTGGCGTTGTGAGTTCTAGTGTGGCGTTGTGAGTTCTAGTGTGGCGTTGTGAGTTCTAGTGTGGCCTTGTGAGTTCTAGTGTGGCCTTGTGAGTTCTAGTGTGGCGGTGGCCTTGTGAGTTCTAGTGTGGCCTTGTGAGTTCTAGTGTGGCGGTGTGAGTTCTAGTGTGGCGTTGTGAGTTCTAGTGTGGCGGTGGCGTTGTGAGTTCTAGTGTGGCGTTGTGAGTTCTAGTGTGGCGTTGTGAGTTCTAGTGTGGCGTTTGAGTTCTAGTGTGGCGTTGTGAGTTCTAGTGTGGCGTTGTGAGTTCTAGTGTGGCGTTGTGAGTTCTAGTGTGGCGTTGTGAGTTCTAGTGTGGCGTTGTGAGTTCTAGTGTGGCGTTGTGAGTTCTAGTGTGGCGTGAGTTCTAGTGTGGCGGTGGCGTTGTGAGTTCTAGTGTGGCCTTGTGAGTTTTAGTGTGGCGGTGGCGTTCTGAGTTCTAGTGTGGCGGTGTGAGTTCTAGTGTGGCGTTGTGAGTTCTAGTGTGGCGGTGGCGTTCTGAGTTCTAGTGTGGCGTTGTGAGTTCTAGTGTGGCAGTGCCACACTAGAGGTTAAAGGTTAACAGGAGTCTATTACCTTGACCTGTTATTGGGTAGAGCTAGTAGGCAGAGCTTTTTGATATATTTTGACCTCGTCCCAAAATTGAAAACAACACATCTGGAGAAGATCAGGAGGAAGCCGGACGATGAATATTACACAATATTCCACAACGATAAATCCATATTAGACATATCAGAACATAAACCCTGGAATGAGGTGTACTTTAAATACTAACATCTCACACAACCTGTTCAAATGAATATTCCTGACCCAAACAAACCAAGCACAATGTGTGATCCCAGTGTTGAAGGAACTCACATGACAGTCATATCGGACGGATGGTTGAAGGAGTAAACAATAGATGACTAGATGGTTTCTTCTAATCCTCTCAGATGGTGGCAGCACTAGGGATCACAGAGCCATGAAGAGCTAACCGTCGGCTGTGTGCTTCATAAAGCCAGCCAGGGGGGAGCAGGGGAATGCACTAGCAGCACAATAGAGACCCTATCCAGTGTAGTGTAGAGAATACACTGTGGAGCAACGCAAGGCCTTTAGCTCACACAACAACAATATGACAGACAATAGAGTAGAGCTTTCCATCTCTGTGCTGGAATTCACCGACCTATTGCTGTCTATTTACTGCTGCTAGCACAATTCACTGCTGCTAGCGCTACACACTGCTGCTAGCGCTACACACTGCTGCTAGCGCTACACACTGCTGCTAGCGCTACACACTGCTGCTGGCACTACACACTGCTGCTGGCACTACACACTGCTGCTAGCACTACGCACTGCTGCTAGTACAATGCACTGCTGCTAGCGCTACACACTGCTGCTAGCGCTACACACTGCTGCTAGCGCTACACACTGCTGCTAGCACAATGCACTGCTGCTAATAGATTTCTGCTAGTGCTATAAATGCTGCTGCTACTAGCGTTATACACTGCCACATCATCTAACACTTAACTATGTGTGTTTACACTGAGTGAGTCTATGTGCGTACGTACATAGGTAGGTACACATGTTGTGTACGTGTGTCTCACCTGTACAGAGGATCGAGAGCAGCAGCAGCATAGGGAACACAGATGATAGAAGAACAGTCAGAACTTTCTAAAAATAAAAACACAAAACAATGTTACCTCATCTCTCCTTGTCCTCCTCTCATCCTACTGGTTACACTACCTGTCTCCTCCTCTCATCCTACTGGTTACACTACCTGTCTCCTCCTCTCTTCCTACTGGTTACACTACCTGTCTCCTCCTCTCATCCTACTGGTTACACTAACTACCTGTCTCCTCCTCTCATCCTACTGGTTACACTAACTACCTGTCTGCTCTCATCCTACTGGTTACACTACCTGTCTCCTCCTCTCATCCTACTGGTTACACTACCTGTCTCCTCCTCTCATCCTACTGGTTACACTAACTACCTGTCTGCTCTCATCCTACTGGTTACACTACCTGTCTCCTCCTCTCATCCTACTGGTTACACTACCTGTCTCCTCCTCTCTTCCTACTGGTTACACTACCTGTCTCCTCCTCTCATCCTACTGGTTACACTACCTGTCTCCTCCTCTCATCCTACTGGTTACACTAACTACCTGTCTGCTCTCATCCTACTGGTTACACTAACTACCTGTCTGCTCTCATCCTACTGGTTACACTACCTGTCTCCTCCTCTCATCCTACTGGTTACACTACCTGTCTCCTCCTCTCATCCTACTGGTTACACTAACTACCTGTCTGCTCTCATCCTACTGGTTACATTAACTACCTGTCTGCTATGTGTGCTATAAGCTATATGTTAAAGAGGTCCCATTATGCAAAATGTGTGGTTAATCATTTCATTTTGGGGTTGTACTACAATAGGTTTGCATGCTTTAATGAAACAAAAAACACATAATATTCCCATACTGTTTATTGCTGCAGAACAGCTTTCAGCCTGTCATAAACGGTTTTAAGCATCCACTGATACCGAGCAGCTGTAAACATTGCCAGTATCAATGGCTTCGGTTCAGCCATACCTTTTCAAGCCTGAGTCTGATAGCCCATCACAAAAGTTGTATGGACCTGTAGCACTGCTGCAACAAAGAGTGGAGCACCACATTTGACAGTGGTAAGTAGTTCTTTTGTAACTATAATTTCTCTAAATCACGATAACAACCGTGTGCTCATTTACTGACCGAAGTGTAAATTATATATATATATATATATGTTGTCACTGACGACAACAGCATCTTCTCGACATGGCGATGCCAGAACCGAACTCCACTGGCCTATTCTCTAACTAGCTTTGTATAAGGGTATCTTCCATGGAACTAAATGCTGAATGCAAACGAGCTGTTTCAGGCAACTCCCTTTGGCGTTGAGTTTTGTAGCTTAGCAGACACATTGAAGGAAAGAAAAAGCATAATATGACCCCTTTAACTCTGCAAACATAAATACACTACATGCAACACTGCCCAGTGTATAAATGTATGCTGTATGCGTGTGTGTTTCACCATCGTCACCACATGCGTCCTCCACCTCATCAGGAAACTCTTCCTCTTCACCATCCATCTGCATAGTAACACACTCTTTTCTACACACACACACACACACACAAAATCAAATACAAGTCAACCGGTTTTTAAAGTCTCCATCTTATCCAGTTTTCAAACTCACCAACTAAACAAGTTTTCAAAGTCACAAACTAAACTAGATGTTAAAGTTACCAACTAAACAAGTTTTCAAAGTCACAAACTAAACTAGATGTTAAAGTTACCAACTAAACAAGTTTTCAAAGTCACAAACTAAACTAGATGTTAGTTACCAACTAAACAAGTTTTCAAAGTCACAAACTAAACTAGATGTTAAAGTTACCAACTAAACAAGTTTTCAAACTCACCAACTAAACTAGATGTTAAAGTTACCAACTAAACCAGTTTTCAAAGTCACCAACTAAACTAGATGTTAAAGTTACCAACTAAACAAGTTTTCAAAGTCACAAACTAAACTAGATGTTAAAGTTACCAACTAAACAAGTTTTCAAACTCACCAACTAAACTAGATGTTAAAGTTACCAACTAAACCAGTTTTAATAGGCACTTACTTATCCAGTTTAAAAAGCAGTTACTAAACCAGTTTTAAAAGTCACCAAGTAAACCAGATTAAAGAGTTGATCAGACTCACCCAGAGACCTCCTCCCCCCCAGGGGAGGGGCGTGGTGAGAGAGATGCAGATGAGGAGGGTATGGCCAGCTTGGTCAGGTGGATCGCAGAGATCTGATTGGCCACAGCTCCCACGGCGGCTCCAGCAGGACAGGAAGCAGGTTCTAGTAAGAGAATAGGTGATCTTAGGGGGAGGAGCTATATCATACAGGTGAGCACAGGGGGTGGAGCTAAAGAAAAACCTGAAAGGTTTTCTTTACTTAGTACCATCGGAGTCCCGTCAGCCAGACTACCTTAACGACTACGTGAGATTTTCCAAAATGAATACAAATGGCACATACCTACATAAAAATGCTTGGTTTGCTCAATCTTGTTTAAGTAAGATATTCAGAGCTCTTTTTTGAGGGTCTCATTTTAAGATAGCATCCCCATGTCAGTGGACCAGCAGGTGTGAGGTTGCAAACGCCAGAGTGGTCATTGTATTTTGAAGAGCAGTTCTGTCTTCTTTTATCTTCTTAACTGCTACTATGTGATGAGTTAACAGGGTTAGCTTAGGGAACGCTGGCCAGTGAGTGGAAGAGTTGCCCATTAGTTTAGACATGAGTCATTGACATCCCTGGTGACCCAACACTAGCCTTGACACCATCCTGACCACGTGACCTCACATCCTGTTTCACGGATCAGTCTGGACCTCTAGCCCACGTCCATTTCGGGATTAATTGCCTTGATAGACAAACTCCTTCAGCCAATCGGAGTAACAATCCAGTCGGAAGAACGGCTTAAACGTCTTTTCCACCAAGAAACTCCGCTAGTGCATTCTCTCATTCTTCTTAAATAGTTGCTGTTGAGTCTATTTCTGCAATAACTGCACTTACGGCTTTACTCTACTAATGTTAACGTTACCACTCGTTGCTTTCAGGTTATTTTTACCTTATCAACTACAACGCAGTCCCTGATTGGCCCATTTACATCATCAACTACAACGCAATCCCTGATTGGCCCGTTTACATCATCAACTACAACGCAGTCCCTGATTGGCCCGTTTACATCATCAACTACGACGCAGTCCCTGATTGGCCCGTTTACATCATCAACTACGACGCAGTCCCTGATTGGCCCGTTTACGTCATCATCTACAACACAGTCCCTGATTGGTTGATTACATTGCAATTTCTGGAAATCGATGAGGGCGGCTAGAGGTCAAGAATGATCCATATAGCGAAACAAAATGTGAGGTCCCGTGATCAGGATTTCACCAGGCTAAAGAAACTCAGGATGGAGCTTGCATCACTGAGAGAAATCCTGATCAACCTGGTTGTTATGGAGAAATGTTTTCAGGTCCATAAAAATGATCTCAGGTAGTTTGTATTAAATTCTCGTCTTTGGAATTGGTTTTAACATGGTTTATGAAAGATATACATGAGTATTTGCATGTTTGCATTATCTGGAAGGTGTATTCGTTTGCGTTGTGGAGCTTAAGGTATGGCACCCAGGGATTTACATCAGCGCGCTAATGCTAACAGATACCAGGTACGTATGGTAGAACCGCAGAACCAATCGACAGAAAAGTGGCCTCACTGCTCTCGTCTAACCCTGGGAAGGATGAAAAAAGCCAAATCCTGAACCAACCTTTTAAAGACAGCAGAAAGGTGTCCAAGCAGTGGTGTTCATTACCTTGTGTCTTGTCCTCGCTGGCTGTGGAGTTGGCAAAGGACTCAGAAGACAATATAGTGCCCCACATAGGCTGGAGGGAGCGGTCTGCGCTGGAGGGCGAGGGGCGGGGCTTTGGCAGGGAGTGGCAGTTAGCTTCTTCAGTTGTTGGTGGTGTAGATAGACTGCCTCCTGTCTTAAGGCTTGGCTTTGTGATTGGCTGACAGCTTGTTCTGGCGGCCAGAGAAGACATACTGTGTGTATTTGGAAACCTGCACTGGGCAGCAGACGGTACATGGTGACCGTCTGCTGGTGCATGTCCATTATGGGCTGTTGTTTGCTTGGCGGGCCTTTTTGTTGTTGCCGTGTGCTGAGGATGGTTGTCAGGGTGGAAGGTACTGCTGGTCTCCATGTCCTCGTCTGGTGAGAGGGCCCTCTGGTATAACAGGTGAGAAAACACAGGAGGTCAACCACAAGGAGAGGACAGACACACAAGGAGAGGACACAAGGAGAGGACGGACCAATAAATAGAGGACACAGGAACAGCACAGACCAACAAGGGGAGGACACAGGGAGAGGACAGACCAACAAGGGGAGGAATTAAGGAGAGGAAAGACCAACAAAGGGAGGACACAAGGAGAGGACAGACCAACAAGGGGAGGACACAAGAAGAGGACAGACCAACAAGGGGAGGAATTAAGGAGAGGAAAGACCAACAAAGGGAGGACACAAGGAGAGGACAGACCAACAAGGGGAGGACACAGGGAGAGGACAGACCAACAAGGGGAGGAATTAAGGAGAGGAAAGACCAACAAAGGGAGGACACAAGGAGAGGACAGACCAACAAGGGGAGGACACAACGAGAGGAAAGACCAACAAGGGGAGGACACAAGGAGAGGACAGACCAACAAGGGGAGGAATTAAGGAGAGGAAAGACCAACAAAGGGAGGACACAAGGAGAGGACAGACCAACAAGGGGAGGAATTAAGGAGAGGAAAGACCAACAAGGGGAGGACACAAGGAGAGGACAGACCAACAAGGGGAGGACACAAGAAGAGGACAGACCAACAAGGGGAGGACACAAGGAGAGGACAGACCAACAAGGGGAGGACACAAGGAGAGGACAGACCAAAAAGGGGAGAACCGATTGTGTAGGTATACCATGGTAGTCTATACCTTAATTTAAGTATTTAAAATGCTGTATAGTGGTACAGTGAGTGGCACAAACTAAATAACCCTTTCAGCCTTAGCATGGGGTAAGGATATATTTTACGTGAGTTAAGTGACTACGATACATGGATAAAGAGACAGAACACTGTTCCTCTGAATACCTGCTCAAGTCCTTGACCAGAAAGCCTGCTAGACCTCCTGATCCAGTCCTCAGGGACTAGAACAGTAGAACCGGTAGGACCAGTCAGGTGACCACTACACCTGACCTTCTGATCAGTTTGCTGGGTGACTGCGACCCCATGCAGTACTAAATGGGGGGTCTCTCCCTGGCGTTGTGACATAGCGGTGAGGGTCTGGAGAGCGTGCTTGTTACTCCTGTCCCCACTGGCCCAGACTTTACTCCCAGAATGCAAGAGTGGCAACTTCCTGGGATGGTGTGATGGGGGAGGCACCTTAGCAGCAGTGGTTATGGTGGTGGGAGAATCTGGCTTGGAGGGGGTCCGCAGCCTCCCACTACCCCAGGGAGAAGATTGGTTGGTGGGCATGACGCGTCCAGGGACTTGGGCGGTTCTTGATGACCTGGGGATCTGGCTTTAAGAAGGACAAGTGAAAGGTAGGTCAAGGTCAGTAGGATGTGGGAAGGGCTTCTTCCAAAAACAATCCACCTCACCTGAGCACTCCACCGTCTGCAATTGGTCGTCAGTGATCCGAGCGTCAGTGATTGGTCGTCAGTGATCCGAGCGTCAGTGATTGGTCGTCAGTGATCCGAGCGTCAGTGATTGGAAGGTCAGTGAGGGCGTGTCCGGTGTTGTCAGCTCCGGATGGCTAGCGCTACATCTACGCTGCAGCTTCTTCCTGCCACTCTGGGAGTATATGACAGCATGCTGCTAGCAGTAGCTAGCTGTTAGCAGCAGCTAGGAGGCGGCTGCTCTCAGGACTGCTAGTTTCAGTGGCTACACTATTGGCTGCTGACTAGCGTTAGTTCCACGGATAGAGACGGGGAGGCAGGCTGGCTGGGGTAGGGGCTCTGGTTCTTGGCAGTGGGGCGCAGGCTGGGCCGGGAGCCTAGGGCCTGGGTTGTGGAGCCTAGGGCCAGCTAGTTGCTGGGGGTGAACACAGGACCACCTGTAGGAGAGACCCGGTGATGTACAGTGCTCTCAGAAGGTCCACAGTAGGCCATCAACTGGACAGCTGACTAGAATCCACTGGGCTGTCAGACCTCATCCACTGGGCTGTCAGACCTCATCCACTGGGCTGTCAGACCTCATCCACTGGGCTGTGAGACCTCATCCACTGGGCTGTCAGACCTCATCCACTGGGCTGTCAGACCTCATCCACTGGCCTGTCAGATAAACCAGATTCCCATTCAAATTACTTTGATCCATGGAGGATCAATTTGAGCGATTGCTTCTGCTCAAATTTATCCTCACAAGATAATAGACAATAGAATACATTCATGTACAAAAATATGAAACACAAAAGTATGGTAAGGTAATAAAAATTTACCAACAGTACATGCATATACAAATGTGCATATAACTATAACAACATTTATAAGGGGTGCATACACAAAATAATGAGATATTGCCCACATTAGGGACAGGGTAGTGTAGTGGGTGTTTTGACAACCAGGCTAGCCCGAAGGGTCTGATAGGTAACGTTAGGTATGATATAAGATAGGTTAACCTAAAGTAGGGAAGGTGTATAATGTAATTCCATGTTAGTAGTAAGTCCTGAACAAACTGAATGTGTATATGACAACAAACTAGTGAACACGCCATGCTGTCCTAAAGTGTAGCCTGTGGAAGAGTTGATGGCTTTAGTTAGAGGCTGATTTCACCAACATATCCCGTTATGGGACCCAGTCCATATTACTAATATAAAGTCAGTTAGTTAGCCCAAGACCGTAAGTTAACCCCACAACATTACCAACGATGACTTAGCTGGGACATGCTAAATCCTAAGCTACCCATGCTGTTTCCCACTAGCTGTCTGGCTAGTGTTAGCGCTACATAAACACACCGACAGTCAATAAAACGGCAACCTCCGAATCAACAACACAACAGAGCCCACCGTGTATGTGTGTGTATGTGTATGTGTGTGTATGTGTTTGTATATGTGTGTATACATGTTTGAGTGCGCGCACGTGAATGTGTGTGAGTGTATTACCTGTCAGAAAGAGCCTTCCCGTTGAGTTGAATAAGGGGACGAGGAGGAACGCACCCACCACTAGCACCCACCCGGCTACACTAGATCACCCCGGCTACATTAGATCACCCCCGGCTACACTAGATCACCCCCGCGTACACTAGCACACCCCCGGCTACACTAGCACACCCCCGGCTACACTAGCACACCCCCGGCTACACTAGCACACACTAGCACACCCACGGCTACACTAGCACAGACTAGCACACCCACGGCTACACTAGCACACCAACAACGGAAGTAGTCCGGAACACGCATGCACGAGCTGCATGCAACCCTGGTAACAGTAGGTACAAGCTTCGATACCCTAGCAACTACCGACCCCAGCAACCAGCGGTACACAAGAGCGTCGATACCCTAACAATCACTCCAACAGTACCCTAAAAAACACCTTCAGTATCCTAGCAACCAGCAGTACAACCGGCACACTGCAGCTCTGTGGATCCTAAACTCTGTTTACCGACAAAACACAAGGCTGTTCAACTTTATTAACTCCATACCTACATTTAGATATCTAGAGTCTGCTGTTGTCAGGCCTTCAGTCTCCAACGACAACATGCTTAACCTTGTCGAGTCAGGGGAGGGGTCATGTTAACAGTGTCCTGGCTCTTAATCAAATACAACCTGACACCCTATAGGGCACCAGATACCTCTCACACACACACACACACACACACACACACACACACACACACACACACACACACACACACACACACACACACACACACACACACACACACACATACACACACACACACGCATACACTTCTTTACTTAGTTTTCCTTTATTTCTCATGTTACTTTTTCTAAGTTAATTACCGAGCCGCTTGGAGCCCATGTAGTGATGAATTATTAATTATTGTGTGTGTGTGTGTTAGAGTTTGTGTATACAAGTGTATATATATATATATGTATATATATGTGTGTGTGTGTGTGTGTGTGTGTGTGTGTGTGTGTGTGTGTAAGAGAGTGTGTGTGTGTGTGTGTGAGTGTGTCTGTGTGTGTGTAAGAGAGTGTATGTGTGTAAGAGAGTGTATGTGTGTGTGTGTGTGTAAGAGAGAGTGTGTGTGTGTGTGTGTGTGTAAGAGAGTGTGTGTGTGTGTGTGTGTGTGTGTGTGTGTGTGTGTGTGTGTGTGTAAGAGTGTGTGTGTGTGTGTGTGTGTGTGTAAGAGTGTGTGTGTGTGTGTGTGTGTGTGTGTGTGTGTGTGTGTGTGTGTGTGTGTGTGTGTGTGTAAGAGTGTGTGTGTATGTGTGGAGTCCCACAGCATCCTTACCAGATGAACTTTACTAAGTGACCCAATCAGGTCAGTTCGGTCTATGGCGTGTTGTCATGTGATTAACCAGCAGGTGTTTAACCACTGCTCAGAAAAAAATCTCTTTACATCAAGGTGTCAAATGAGGTTCAACCACTAGACTTTTTGTTTGTGTTCCATGTTTGGGCGACAGCAGCCTGTGTGCAACACAACCAGGTGTCAGTCTGCAACGCGGCCTAGGACCTGGTAGTAGAGCCCTGTAGGACAGTCTGCAACGCGGCCTAGGACCTGGTAGTAGAGCCCTGTAGGACAGTCTGCAACGCGGCCTAGGACCTGGTAGTAGAGCACTGTAGGACAGTCTGCCTAGGGACATGGTAGTAGAGCCCTGTAGGACAGTCTGCAACGCGGCCTAGGGACCTGGCAGTAGAGCCCTGTAGGACAGTCTGCCTAGGGACATGGTAGTAGAGCCCTGTAGGACAGTCTGCCTGGGGACCTGGTAGTAGAGCCCTGTAGGACAGTCTGCCTAGGGACATGGTAGTAGAGCCCTGTAGGACAGTCTGCAACGCGGCCTAGGACCTGGTAGTAGAGCCCTGTAGGACAGTCTGCAACGCGGCGTGGGGACATGGTAGTAGAGCCCTGTAGGACAGTCTGCCTGGGGACCTGGTAGTAGAGCACTGTAGGACAGTCTGCCTAGGGACATGGTAGTAGAGCCCTGTAGGACAGTCTGCAACGCGGCCTAGGGACCTGGTAGTAGAGCCCTGTAGGACAGTCTGCCTGGGGACATGGTAGTAGAGCCCTGTAGGACAGTCTGCAACGCGGCCTAGGGACCTGGTAGTAGAGCCCTGTAGGACAGTCTGCCTAGGGACATGGTAGTAGAGCCCTGTAGGACAGTCTGCCTAGGGACCTGGTAGTAGAGCCCTGTAGGACAGTCTGCCTAGGGACATGGTAGTAGAGCCCTGTAGGACAGTCTGCAACGCGGCCTAGGGACCTGGTAGTAGAGCCCTGTAGGACAGTCTGCCTAGGGACATGGTAGTAGAGCCCTGTAGGACAGTCTGCAACGCGGCCTAGGGACCTGGTAGTAGAGCCCTGTAGGACAGTCTGCCTAGGGACATGGTAGTAGAGCCCTGTAGGACAGTCTGCCTGGGGACATGGTAGTAGAGCCCTGTAGGACAGTCTGCAACGCGGCCTAGGGACCTGGTAGTAGAGCCCTGTAGGACAGTCTGCCTAGAGACATGGTAGTAGAGCCCTGTAGGACAGTCTGCCTGGGGACCTGGTAGTAGAGCCCTGCCCATGCAGCTCAAATCAAAGAGGCAACTGCAACACAACGTCCACCTAGATGTTGCAGATCCTTGATTGGTTAATTGATGTGCGGTACTGCTCTTGCAACCTCTCAGTTGCAGGCGACAGTAAACCTAGCTTTGATTCGTATACATCGAATAGGGGTGTGTTTGCCAGTTGTGGTTTTTATTTTGCGATCTATTGGTTGGTAGTTGGTTGGTAATCACCCTCTAGTGTCTTTCATGGTGTGGTACGTGCATCACTGGTGGTACGCCAGGGTACTGTAGGTGGTACAGGGATTTTATTCAAATTGACAAGAATAGAACAAATAATAAAGATAATTGAAAATAAATATATTATAAATATTGTTCAGTAAATATAGTATGTAGCACTTTACAATAGTGGTACATTAGTTAAGCATTCATTAACATTAGTTAATGCAGTAAGCATTAACTAATAATTAAACAACAGTTAACTAACGGTCATTTCCTAATGGTGTTCATGTTAACTGAGGTATAAATGTATGCATTATTTAATAGGGTTAACCCTCAAGGGGTTGCCTATACATGCAACCTACACAACCTATGGCCTATACATGCTTGGGCAACTCCTGAGAAAGCTCCCTTCCCCGGGCCAGGTGTCCGGCCTTGACTGTGCATTGAACCCGTTATAGATGGTAAATGGCGCCATCTAGTGATATCTCTGAGATGGTGTTTGCTCCACTCTTCAAAATGGGCTTCCCTCCTCTATTCAGGGCGCTTTTTCTCCAGAACTCTGCTCTGCGTGGAGTTGCCTTTGAAACGGGTATCCATTTAGTCTTAGCTTTTATTCGAGCCAGCCACCAGTTATTCTATTTGCTACAGCAATACTCACACAAACCAGCACCAACATCAATGCTTCCCATGTGGAGCCAATAAGCACTTGGCTAATGATAAAAACTGTCGGTAAGGTATGTCAGCTGTAAGTGAAGTGAGAGAAGATGTAGTTCCAGAGCCAGCTGTGGGCTTTGTAAATTCTGTTTAACGTGTGGTAGCAGCTTATGAGAAGATCCCCTGCATTAGCATTGAAGCCCCACAGGGAATTCTCCCACCCTGGAGCTAATTGTAGATGCCGGAGCTTCTGTATCTCTTCGGCCAGAAACAATGTACCGGCAATATTCGGCAAAGTGGTCCCTCAGTGAACCCAAAGTCAAACTATTAACTTACGCCAGAGGCAAGTTATCTGTTATTGGCAGTGCGTGCAGCGGCTGCCATAGCAAATCAAGACGACAAAGATCCAGCCTTCTTCTACTAAAGCTGAATAACCAGTGATGGGCTGAACCTGATTCTAGCGCTCAATGTCAGCCTCACTGGAGGCAAGGTGAATCAAAATATCCACAGTGTACAGTGTTGATTCTGCTCCACACATTAGCTTGGATGTGTGAAAGGGTTCATTCATGAGGTACAGGTCTACAGTGCAGCCGGTACATCAAAAGATGTCTACCACTGAGCAAACATCGTAGGATGTGTGGATGCATCTGAATGGTCGAGTCCCTTAGTGGTGGCAATAAGAGTGTAATCATGGACTGTTACCCTCTCCCTCATGTCAGGACTTGTTTGCAGAACTAGCTACACACTACAGCCAGATGGACTTGAGTTAATCTTACCACCAACAACTTCTGCACTCTGGGAACCGCAAGTGAACTGCTTTCATAACCCATAACGACATATTCCAATTCACACGAGTTTCCATGGCATCAGCACCATCCACTTCACAGAAAATGATGCAGAAGTACAAAAGTGCTTGATGACTAGATGACATAATCGTCTATGGAGACTCAAATGAATAGTCGGTACCTGCATGCGTCTTAAAGGGGCCGACTTTAGGTCAACCATGCATTCCCATCTGACTCATCTGACTGATCACCTGTATATATTCACTCCTCATATTCACATGTCTGTCAGGGTGAGGAGTGATTCACTCCTCTATTCACTCATATATGTCTGTCAGGGTGAGGAGTGATTCACTCCTCTATTCACTCATATTCACATGTCTGTCAGGGTGAGGAGTGATTCACTCCTCTATTCACTCATGTTCACATGTCTGTCAGGGTGAGGAGTGATTCACTCCTCTATTCACTCATATTCACATGTCTGTCAGGGTGAGGAGTGATTCACTCCTCTATTCACTCCTCTATTCACTCATATTCACATGTCTGTCAGGGTGAGGAGTGATTCACTCCTCTATTCACTCATGTTGATCATATTCACATGTCTGTCAGGGTGAGGAGTGACTCACTCCTCTATTCACTCATATTCACATGTATGTCAGGGTGAGGAGTGATTCACTCCTCTATTCACTCATGTTGATCATATTCACATGTCTGTCAGGGTGAGGAGTGACTCACTCCTCTATTCACTCCTCTATTCACTCATATTCACATGTCTGTCAGGGTGAGGAGTGATTCACTCCTCTATTCACTCCTCATATTCACATGTCTGTCAGGGTGAAGAGTGATTCACTCCTCTATTCACTCCTCATATTCACATGTCTGTCAGGATGTCCGTGTTATTCACTCGCTTGTCACATTGTGACGTTTGAGAAATGCAAATGTTTTAATGTGATTGATATTTGTTTGTCTTTTACTGTTCTTTTTCTATGTCTTCAAAAGTGTCTTTAAACACGACTATTATGAAGTAATAAGGCTTGAATTGTTAAACTACAACGAACATGGTACTAATACTACTATAAAAAACAAACAATGCTTTACTAATGAAGGTGTAACACTATGACTAGATTTAGTGTGGCGCTGTTGTCTTTACTGGATGCCTGGCTGCCATCTTACCGGCTAGCCAGCAAGCGTTCTGCGAATCAAGGTGGATTTGACGATGCTGTCCTCCGCAGGAAGCTCCACACTCCCACCAACCAGCTGCTGCTATCGCTGGCAGCCTCAGACCTGTTGGTGGGGCTGGTGGTCATGCCCTCGGAGGGGGTCTACATGCAGTCCTGCTGGTACCTGGGGGACGCCGCCTGTGCCCTCTCCTGCACCGTCAGCTTCATCATCACTTCTTCCTCGGTGGGGAACATGGTGCTGCTCTACAGCACCAAGGTGACCCCCAGGAGAGCCCGGCGCTGCTCTACAGCACCAAGGTGACCCCCAGGAGAGCCCGGCGCTGCTCTACAGCACCAAGGTGACCCCCAGGAGAGCCCGGCGCTGCTCTACAGCACCAAGGTGACCCCCAGGAGAGCCCGGCGCTGCTCTACAGCACCAAGGTGACCCCCAGGAGAGCCCGGCGCTGCTCTACAGCACCAAGGTGACCCCCAGGAGAGCCCGGCGCTGCTCTACAGCACCAAGGTGACCCCCAGGAGAGCCCGGCGCTGCTCTACAGCACCAAGGTGACCCCCAGGAGAGCCCGGCGCTGCTCTACAGCACCAAGGTGACCCCCAGGAGAGCCCGGCGCTGCTCTACAGCACCAAGGTGACCCCCAGGAGAGCCCGGCGCTGCTCTACAGCACCAAGGTGACCCCCAGGAGAGCCCGGCGCTGCTCTACAGCACCAAGGTGACCCCCAGGAGAGCCCGGCGCTGCTCTACAGCACCAAGGTGACCCCCAGGAGAGCCCGGCGCTGCTCTACAGCACCAAAGTGACCCCCAGGAGAGCCCGGCGCTGCTCTACAGCACCAAGGTGACCCCCAGGAGAGCCCGGTGCTGCGTGTGTCTGTGTTGGGCCGCGGCGCTACTCTACAACTGCCTCATCCTCCTGGAGTTCCTCAGACATCCGAGGATCAACAACCGCTGCCAGGGACAGTGTGTGTTGTTCATCAGCTACGCCTCCAGCAACGTGGACCTGGTGTTCACCTTCGGGGGTCCCACCACGGTGATCATCGTCCTCTACGTGCTGGTGTACGCGGTGGCGGTGGGCCAGGCTCGAGAGACGGTGGGGCGCTCAGAGAGGAAGGCGGCCAGGACTCTAGGCATCTTGGTGGCGGTGTTCCTGTCGTGTTTCTGTCCCTACTACTGTCTCGCCCTTACAGGCGTTCACTTCACGGGAAGGGAACAGGGTCTGCTGTATGTCAACTCCTGTCTGAACCCTGTGATCTATGCTCTGTTCTACCCCTGGTTCAGGAAGGCTGTTAAACTCATCGTTACGCTGCATATCCTACGGCCCAACTCCAGTGAGACCAACGTACTGTAGAGCAGGGCTTCTTTCACTTTTTTTCATTTCAGGACCCAAAACACCACTCATTGTGTCCCAACCGCCGTTCACTCAGAAAGTGTGTCCTGACCCCCCTCCAACTCGAGCACACTGACCTCTAGTTTAACCTCTTCGTCACTAAACCTCTGGCTACTTCATCTGCCGAAAATAACATACCCAAAGTGAATTGATTATATCGCCACAACTACAAGGGGTATAATATGTAATAATATTGGTAATCTTGGTACCAACGAAAAGGTCCACCTGTGAGATTGCTGTGCAAGTGAAATAATTGAGTGAATAAAGCTAGAACACAGCACAAATGGAAGGCTTCATTTCCGCCTGATATACATTTCATGTTTTACAGTGACTACCACACAGTGCATTATCAGCTGGTGGCCCTATAGAACTATAGGCCCATAGCACAACATCTCTTTAGCCTCCGTGTCAAGATCTGATGCCAATAAAATGAGGTAGAGCAAAGATGGAGGTTTTTGTAGGTTTAGGCAGAATCTCAGAATAGAAACAATAAATGCAATGCAAACAGATACAAAATGTACCATAAATGTGATGAGACAGTATATGATTTACTAACAGGTGATTTCCTCGAGATGCCAATGTTACATTTGGACATTTGACCGCACATTTGGTAGGTCAGGGCAAATAGAATTGAATGACACCAAGCCAACCATCGCATTTGCACCATAGTGCCACAACTCGGCGATGAAGACCATGTGTTCAGATTGATACAAGTTCATTATTAGGCGTCCAGCACCAACAGACTTTATTATCGCTTGTACATAAGTAATAACAAAACCTGAGTTGGTTTGCAAAGAACTCCTGTTCTAGAATCAGGCTTCAGGTTATATTCCCAAAATGTGCAGATTCCCCCTACATGCCAATCACAACACCATATGCATCAGGCCTAGAAATGTGACATCTCCTGTGTCCCCCACCCCAGTTCCTCATTAACTGAACATACACTTATCCTACTTCTCTGGATTCTCAGTGGACTACAGTGTTAAGAATTGACATCTTAAACTTTACATTTATATAATATGTAGAGCAGTGAGATACTCTGATTAAAATCCATTCCTCACCTTATTAATTAAACTGAATTAAAACAAACATACTAAACCACATGTGCTTATGAGATTAAATTGTCTGTCAACTATCACTGGCTTGAGGTAGTTTACATCACTCAATCTTGAGTGAAGTAAAGTATAATCAAAGAAAACAAATCCCTAGACCACATAAACGGGTTGACATAAAGATATGACATGCATGAGCACAATGACAATCACTTCTACACAGACATTCAAACAATTGACAACAATGCCACTGTTTGTGATTGTGGATTACATTCATAAAGCAGGCAGTGTTTAACTTTGACTATAGTATTAACTAGTTAACCTTAACATATAAGTCAGTATAAGTAAAGTGAGAGAAAGAATGCATGGGGCTCCTTTCTTCTTTATGGTTGTCATAAGGCCCTCCCCTTCTCTTCCTCTCAGGATGATGTAAGCCAGGTATAGAGAGGGTTACAGCTTTTTAGGGGCCAACTTGGATTCAGCTAAGTAACAGGGGTCTCAGGAGCGGCAGATGGTGTAAATGAGAGACACGTGAATGCCCCTCAGAATGTAGGCCTTCGTTGACTCTTAATACTGCTTATACTTTATTTAAACCCCAGTAAATTTCTCCCATAGGTGCTGGACACCTATTGTTATTGCCAGTTTTATTATTATTATTATTATTATTATTATTATTATTATTATTATTAGGCGTCTGGGTCAAAGTTGCAACTTTTCAAAAGGCCAAATCTCAGGCCCAATTTGCCCTATACTTGCACATTTTATGTCAAATGATGCATCTTCTTAAGCACTCCAACGTTGCCACTCTAAGCATGAAGGTCACCACACAAGATTTCTCACAATTCTGCATTTTCAAATGCAAAGTTAAAACTGCTTTTCACATCTCCTCCCAAGCCAAATGCCCAATTCAAACCAGTCCAACGCTAAAACATTCCCAATCTCCCAAAGAAGAAACGCTATCAAAACCGTTCCGAAGGTCCAAACCCTATGGCCCCCAGGGACTCAAACGTAACGTGGGCGAACGCCACTTTGACAGGAAATAGCCTTATCTCCTAAACAGTAAATCCTATTCACACCAAATTTGGGTACCATGTCTAGAACCCACCCCAGTGTGGACAGCCAGAATATTATCCACATTGTCCACATGGAGGCGCTATAATATGGATAGCTATTGAGTGGAACCAACTTTGGGACAGTTGAGGGTCAAGGCTCTACTTGGTCAAGTGAGATGATGGCGATAGTCCGACAAATATGGCCGCCAGAGGCCAAAATGTGGCCAATATCAAAAAATATATATATATATAAATTACATGTCTAGCTACCAAGTTGATGACAACGACTTATGGAAAGTTAGAGAACTGTAACTACTTTAGTAAGCTGTAGATTAAATGAGCTGTAAATGGTGAACAATTAGGAAATGGTGTAAGAGAAGATAGCTAACGTTAGCTAATTTAGGTGTTTAAAAAGTGAGTGCAGAATAATAAGAAAAGTATAAATAATGTGAAAACTATAATAGTATACTGTTATACCGGCATATTGGTTCCCAAGATCCTGGGGGCCTTCTTCAGAGGCCCAACGGAGAGCATCTTGACGGGATGCATCACTGCCTGGTACGGGAACTGCACTGCCCAAAGCCGCAAAGCAAAGGGTAGTGCGGACAGCTGAGAGGATCAGCGGATGGGAGCTTCCCTCCAGGACACCTACAAGGCCCGGTGTGTCAAGAAGGCCCTCAGAATCATTAGGGACCCCAGCCACCCCAATCAGAAACTGTTTGAGCTACTGCCGTCGGGGAAGCGGTACCGAAGCCTCGGGGCCAAAACCCAGAGGATGACCAACAGTTTTTTTGCAAGACCACCATGGCTGGTACCACTACCACTTGAACACTTGTATTGATGTTGCTTATTATTACATACTTTGTTATTGATCTTGCATTGATGCTATGTGACTGTTGAGGAGCCAAGCCTAATAATTGTACTCTTGCGTACTTGTGCGTTAAGATGTAATAAAAGCAACTCTGATTCTTATTCTGATTCTGGGACGGACGCCCAAGTGTTGATGGCAATCAGGAACCAAGCACGTTACCATGACAACACTAACGTTATACTATACACTACTATATGAAACACACAACACAAACTACGATATATTACAAAACTATTAACAATAGAAACACTATCATAATGACAGGTTCAAAGATTCAAGCGCGCTAAACAATCGGGTTGGAAGTCGTCGGAAAAGGTATCATTCGCAATGGTTTATGGGATGTGTAGTTCCTTCACTCGTTCACATAATTATGTAGTCTTGTACCTTTGCCTTTTTCCCGTTTTTTTGCTCCGAATCAAGTGTTTTATGGTCACGAATCATTTGTGGGATAAATGCCTTGGTTCCAGGCTTAAAACTCTTGATATAACGATTTTCTGAAAAGTCAATGGAGAAAATGAATGGGAAATGTACTCCCGGATCCTGAGTCGTTCAAAAGGGGGGCGGTCACTGTTACGCTCATACCCTACCTTCGCGGAGGGTTACCTGTCAGCTGCGGTCCCCTCCGCGTTTTGTAATACTTTTTTAGTACCGTCAGTGTTGAAGTGTTATAAAGAGCGACGTTGTAGACGAAATACTCCACACAAATTGTGTTTGTACTTTAAGTGTATGAGAAGCGTAACACTGCCCAGATGGAGCTCCACACCACACAAACCACGGTATATTGCTTATGTAAATAAATAAAATGTGCATATAAAGATTGACATAAAGTGTGGAAATGCTGAGATATTGGACATATTGGACATGAACAAGTATGGGTCAGTCTCCAGCCACATCAAACAAAAACAACCACAGCCCCTAACTACAAGCTCAACTCAACACCGGTCTGCCAGAACATCAACCAACCACCTGTTTTTAGATCTATACCTATCTATAGCTATATATCTGTATACAAATTAAACACTTGCCGAACACATAGCTTTTTTATTAATCCATCACCCATATTTCTAGCATGGTAATAAAGATTATAAAGAATTGTATGCTCACAACCAGAAGGAACGGGTAGCAGAAGGAGTTTTTAAATTGAATTGCTTTAGTGAACGCCATCTATCCAGGGTTTAGCAATGTCGTGTGTCACAGTCCACCTACTAATGCTGACAATTTGCAGTTAGGCTTGTACATAATGAGTTGGTGTAATTCTTGTTAGCAGTTGGTCAAATAATTATTTAAAATTTAGAATATGAATAAGTCTCCCTTTTAAACAGATTGACATGTCATGTTCTAGTTAATCAAATTATTAACGTCATGTTTACATGCTAAACTGAATATTAGGGTGGCCATCTATCTCCTTTGTGAGTGATCTTCGTGCCTCTGCAACTCTCTGCCTCATCTCAATAGTATTCCTGCCCACATCTTTGGATAAAGCGTGGTTTGATAGACATAATGACTGCCCACAGCCCTCGCTCCAGTTGTGTTCTTATTGGCCAGTATGGTATGCTCCGCCTACTTGGTAAAACGAGATGGAATATGTACATTATTTATACCATACAGGAAATTAGAATCACACATATTTTTGCTATCTCCCAGTAAAAAGACATTTTGACGTCATGTCTTGTTTAAAACAACAGACAGTGCCACCTATGACCAGCTTCAAGGATTCTACATCTTTAACACATTAAGAATAATCACAGAATCACAAGAATAACTAGTCATGTATAAAACTTTGCCATCCCAACGTTTCATTGGAAGAGGTGGCTGTCCATCAGAGAGCTGATGTGCTGTGATTGGCCGGTGTGGACCTGTGGAGAGGTTGATGTCACGGCATGCTGGGTGGCAGTGTTGCCTCGCCCCACAAAGACAGAGGAGGAGGAAGAGGAAGAGATGTAGGCAGGGAAACGGTTGCTAGGCAGCATGTTGTTGCAAGGCATCATATTGCTAGGCATGCTGCTGCTGCTAGGCATGCTGCTGTTGCTAGGCATCATGTTGTTGTTGCCAGGCATCATGTTGTTGTTGCCAGGCATCATATCGCTGTTAAGGAAGCTGGTGGCCTGGGTGGGTAAGGCTCTGATTGAGGGAACAACTCCTCCTGCAGGACACACAAGGTCAATACATGAACACAACATAAACACACTGTGGTGATGTCATCCCAAACATCATTAACACACTGTAGTGATGTCACTCCACACACCATTCACACACCGTAGTGATGTCTTTCCACACACTGTAGTGATGTCACTCCACACACCATTCACACACTGTAGTGATGTCTTTCCACACACCATTCACACACTGGTGATGTCATCCCACACACCATTCACACACTGGTGATGTCATCCCACACACCCTTCACACACTGGTGATGTCATCCCACACACTAGTGATATCATTCTTGCAAAAGGTGGTGGTTTAAAGTGATCGTGTCATCCTTACCAGAAGGACGGGCCATGTGTTGCTGAGTGTGGAGGCCTCGGACGTTCTGCTGGGAGAATCCTGCAGCGCCCCCTTGAGCCTGGGAGGTGGGAGGACGTTACAGTAGTACTGAGTTACAGGAGTACTACTAGTACAGTAGTACTGAGTTACAGGAGTAGTACTGGTACAGTAGTACTGAGTTACAGGAGTAGTACTGGTACAGTAGTACTGAGTTACAGGAGTTCTACTAGTACAGTAGTACTGAGTTACAGGAGTAGTACTGGTACAGTAGTACTGAGTTACAGGAGTAGTACTGGTACAGTAGTACTGAGTTACAGGAGTTCTACTAGTACAGTAGTACTGAGTTACAGGAGTTCTACTAGTACAGTAGTACTGAGTTACAGGAGTAGTACTAGTACAGTAGTACTGAGTTACAGGAGTACTACTAGTACAGTAGTACTGAGTTACAGGAGTAGTACTGGTACAGTAGCACTGAGTTACAGGAGTAGTACTAGTACAGTAGTACTGAGTTACAGGAGTAGTACTGGTACAGTAGTACTGAGTTACAGGAGTTCTACTAGTACAGTAGTACTGAGTTACAGGAGTACTACTAGTACAGTAGTACTGAGTTACAGGAGTACTACTGGTACAGTAGTACTGAGTTACAGGAGTAGTACTGGTACAGTAGCACTGAGTTACAGGAGTAGTACTAGTACAGTAGTACTGAGTTACAGGAGTAGTACTGGTACAGTAGCACTGAGTTACAGGAGTAGTACTAGTACAGTAGTACTGAGTTACAGGAGTACTACTGGTACAGTAGTACTGAGTTACAGGAGTACTACTAGTACAGTAGTACTGAGTTACAGGAGTACTACTGGTACAGTAGTACTGAGTTACAGGAGTAGTACTGGTACAGTAGTACTGAGTTACAGGAGTTCTACTAGTACAGTAGTACTGAGTTACAGGAGTAGTACTAGTACAGTAGTACTGAGTTACAGGAGTACTACTAGTACAGTAGTACTGAGTTACAGGAGTAGTACTAGTACAGTAGTACAGAGTTACAGGAGTAGTACTAGTACAGTAGTACTGAGTTACAGGAGTAGTACTAGTACAGTAGTACTGAGTTACAGGAGTAGTACTAGTACAGTACAGTAGTACTGAGTTACAGGAGTACTACTGGTACAGTAGCACTGAGTTACAGGAGTACTACTAGTACAGTAGTACAGAGTTACAGGAGTACTACTGGTACAGTAGTACTGAGTTACAGGAGTACTACTAGTACAGTAGCACTGAGTTACAGGAGTAGTACTAGTACAGTAGTACTGAGTTACAGGAGTAGTACTAGTACAGTACAGTAGTACTGAGTTACAGGAGTACTACTAGTACAGTAGCACTGAGTTACAGGAGTACTACTGGTACAGTAGTACTGAGTTACAGGAGTACTACTGGTACAGTAGTACTGAGTTACAGGAGTACTACTAGTACAGTAGCACTGAGTTACAGGAGTAGTACTAGTACAGTAGTACAGAGTTACAGGAGTAGTACTAGTACAGTAGTATTGAGTTACAGGAGTAGTACTAGTACAGTACAGTAGTACTGAGTTACAGGAGTAGTACTAGTACAGTAGTACTGAGTTACAGGAGTAGTACTAGTACAGTAGTACTGAGTTACAGGAGTAGTACTAGTACAGTAGTACTGAGTTACAGGAGTAGTACTAGTACAGTAGTACAGAGTTACAGGAGTACTACTGGTACAGTAGTACTGAGTTACAGGAGTAGTACTAGTACAGTAGTACTGAGTTACAGGAGTAGTACTAGTACAGTACAGTAGTACTGAGTTACAGGAGTACTACTAGTACAGTAGTACTGAGTTACAGGAGTACTACTAGTACAGTAGCACTCACTTACAGTAGCAATAACACTATTGGTACAGTAGTATTGAGTAACAGGAGTAGTAATGCTAGTAATAGGCCTACTAGTACTGAGATACAGGAGTAGTATTACTTGGTAATATGTCTGGGGTTTCGGTGTAGCCGGATAAGGGTTAGGGTTAGCATGTGATACAGGAGTAGTAATACTTGGTATTACTTGGTACTGATCAACTGGACTACAGAATCTATTTCAAACAGGTCCCAGAGTTGTTTTCCACTTTCCACCTTTTCCTCTCTGTTTCTCCAGCTAGATTAGTTAAATAACCCATGTGTTTTCATCAAGTCATTGTCTCTGTTCATGAGAGGTGCTCCTCGTTGCAACCACAACAGGGTTGCTAACGGGCTGCTGATGCTAACTGTCTGAACACCCCCCCCCCCCCCCCCCCCCCCCCTCTTTGCTCACCACACAAACATCACATCTCCACCTCTTTAGGACGGGAACCTTTTCTTTCTTTTTGAATTTTTTAGTTTTCGGGATCCCCTTATATTGTTTTCATCTATTTGCCTCTATATATGTAACCAATGTTCATTTAATTGTACATTTGATCATCCCATCTCCATAAGTTGCCTTTATTAATTATAAAATAAATGAATTCTTAAGTACATAATTATTTAGATAAAATAATTTCCTAATTAGCTACGATAATTAATATAAATATATATGGTTAAGCTTATTGGCATTCACTATTTGTATAGGCCTATTACTGATTAGACCAATACTGCCACATATTCCCTTCAAACCCTTGAAAAAGGTTTCACACTGGTACTACTAGTACAGAGTTAGAGGAGTAGTTAGTAGAACTGCATTAGAGTAAACCCAATAGTATAATAGTACTAATAATCAAAGTAGTACTAGTACAGAAGTACTAGTAATCATAGTAGGTGCTTATTATTAGGGGGCCAAGCAGTGTGCAAGGCACCCTGTTGTAATTGTTAGTTTTATTATTCTTCTGCCAAAAACACCTTCCCAGCCAAAACCGCCCTGTCGCTTTTTATGAAACTTTCCACAGTTGTCAAGTGTGACTAAAGATGGACTTCGATTTTCTTTTACTCGGATTGGTCCCACTATCTCAGTCGTCTGAAGCTCGACTAAATGCAAACTTTGAACAAGCATATCTCCTGACCCCTTTGACCTACAGTCATGATACTTTACACACATATGCATCCCCTCATGAGTAACACTTTTCCTCAAAAACCTATGATTTGCATCGGGATCGATTTTCAGCCATTTTGAATTTTGTGAAAAACACAGAAATCATAATGATCCTAGGTTTTTTGACTTCGATAAAAAAATGTCCTGACCACGTTGACCTCCGGTCATAAACCATAAACCAAGATATTAGTCTCTCCTAATGATGAACAAATGTTCCTAAGGAATCCATAACCTGTAACAACATGGCAGCCAAACATACAGCCAAATAAGCCCTGTCACCTTTAGGTGCATAAAGGCGGAGTTAACTTCTCCAAACCTAGGTCAAGATTAACCAGCCTAAAGTTCATTCAAATATGACCATAGGGGGGCGCTACAGCGACCGATTGAAAGCTTTGAATAAGCCTAGCTCCTCACCCCTTTGACTTGGGGTCATGAAACGTTGTATGCGTATCACCAGACCCAAGCTGAGGCTATTGCAACATTATCAACTGTATAAAAACATAGAAGGGCGTTATGGTCTTTATAAGGCTTGGCCCCCAATAAACGCTGCCCGAAGCTTTAATTCGTTTATATTTTTAACACAATTATCGATACGATCACACACAGACTGGGCAACATAGATTAAAAATGAAATACCAAATAAGTCATGGGGGGGGGGGGGGGAAGGGTCGGTGCATTCAATTCAATATTTCACTCATCCCAGATGTTTTAATTCAGTGCCTAGCTTACATCTGTACGAGGATATAGTCTGTCTAGTAGCTTCTGCATAAGTGTCTCTTCATTTTCATTCCTACTGGCAGAGATTTCCATCAAGCTATATCAGCGTGTTCCATTTATAGCAGAAGAAAGTCCTTCAGCCAGGTTATTAACATTAAAACAGTGAGGTTTGCGCTCCTTCCAATTAATTAGTATGATTCGTTTGACTGACAAAAGCATATGAAATGGTACACTGTAGACTACTAGGCTAAATCTCTTCAGCCATACAGGGATATCTATATAGAAAGTATTTTGCAGTGCGTTAACTACCTCCAACCAAAACCCCTTAGTGGAATTACACTTCCTGAGCATGTGCATATGTGTAGCCCTCTCATTGCAACAACACAGAACCAGAAGAGATGGTTCGATGTCATTGTGTGCAGTGTAATATATAACCTTTGAATAATTTGCACCTCTGCATAATTTAGTTTTCATAACCTGTGCATAATTTTCAATTGAAAATGTTTATATCGTACAGAGTTTGACATGTCTTTTTCCATAGGGCTTCCCATTGGGATGCTGTCTGAGTGGAGACGTTCCAGTTAGGAGACGATAGAATACAGTGTATGTAGTGTAACAGACACTGCATGTCCCCCACGGTGTCTGAGTGGAGACGTTCCAGTTAGGAGACGATAGAATACAGTGTATGTAGTGTAACAGACACTGCATGTCCCCCACGGTGTCTGAGTGGAGACGTTCCAGTTAGGAGACGATAGAATACAGTGTATGTAGTGTAACAGACACTGCATGTCCCCCACGGTGTCTGAGTGGAGACGTTCCAGTTAGGAGACGATAGAATAGTGTATGTAGTGTAACAGACACTGCATGTCCCCCACGGTGTCTGAGTGGAGACGTTCCAGTTAGGAGACGATAGAATACAGTGTATGTAGTGTAACAGACACTGCATGTCCCCCACGGTGTCTGAGTGGAGACGTTCCAGTTAGGAGACGATAGAATACAGTGTATGTAGTGTAACAGACACTGCATGTCCCCCACGGTGTCTGAGTGGAGACGTTCCAGTTAGGAGACGATAGAATAGTGTATGTAGTGTAACAGACACTGCATGTCCCCCACGGTGTCTGAGTGGAGACGTTCCAGTTAGGAGACGATAGAATACAGTGTATGTAGTGTAACAGACACTGCATGTCCCCCACGGTGTCTGAGTGGAGACGTTCCAGTTAGGAGACGATAGAATACAGTGTATGTAGTGTAACAGACACTGCATGTCCCCCACGGTGTCTGAGTGGAGACGTTCCAGTTAGGAGACGATAGAATACAGTGTATGTAGTGTAACAGACACTGCAGCTCCTCTCCATTACGTCAAAGACAACGATTTGTTCACTGCTATAGCAGCTTTCTCATCAACTCAGAGGCAGCTCCTCCCCACCATCCGTACAGCCTCATGTTAGTGGGTAGTAACAGTGGTAGTAATAGTACCTGTGCCTGGTTGATATGGCAGGCCATTTATCATTGCATCAATGGTACAAACTAGTCATTAGTAGTAGTAGTAGCAGTGGTAGTAATAGTAGTAGTAATAGTACCTGTGCCTGGTTGAGGCCAGCTTGTAGTTTTCTTTTGGCTCTCCATCGAGCAACTCTCAGTCTGGTCTTCTCTCTTCGCTCTCTCACCTGGAGACAAACACAGACACCTGTACTTTTACCTGGGACAAACACACACACAGCCCTGTGGTCTCACCTGAACACACACCCCTGTAGTCTCACCTAGAGACACACCCCTGTAGTCTCACCTGAACACACACCCCTGTAGTCTCACCTGGAGACACATACACACACACCCCTGTAGTCTCACCTGAACACACACCCCTGTAGTCTCACCTGGAGACACACACACCCCTGTAGTCTCACCTGGAGACACACACACACACACACACACACACACACACACACACACACACACACACACACACACACACCCTTGTAGTCTCACCTGGAGACACACACACACACACACACACCCCTGTAGTCTCACCTGGAGACACACACACACACCCCTGTAGTCTCACCTGAACACACACACACACCCCTGTAGTCTCACCTGAACACACACACACACCCCTGTAGTCTCACCTGAACACACACACACACCCCTGTAGTCTCACCTGAACACACACACACCCCTGTAGTCTCACCTGGAGACACACACACACACACACACACACCCCTGTAGTCTCACCTGAACACACACCCCTGTAGTCTCACCTGAACACACACACACACCCCTGTAGTCTCACCTGGAGACACACACACCCCTGTAGTCTCACCTGAACACACACCCCTGTAGTCTCACCTGGAGACACACACACCCCTGTAGTCTCACCTGGAGACACACACACACACACCCCTGTAGTCTCACCTGAACACACACCCCTGTAGTCTCACCTGAACACACACACACCCCTGTAGTCTCACCTGGAGACACACACACACACACACACCCCTGTAGTCTCACCTGAACACACACACACACCCCTGTAGTCTCACCTGAACACACACACACACCCCTGTAGTCTCACCTGAACACACACACACACCCCTGTAGTCTCACCTGAACACACACACACACCCCTGTAGTCTCACCTGAACACACACACACACCCCTGTAGTCTCACCTGAACACACACACACACCCCTGTAGTCTCACCTGAACACACACACACACCCCTGTAGTCTCACCTGAACACACACACACACCCCTGTAGTCTCACCTGAACACACACACACACACACACACACACCCCCCTGTAGTCTCACCTGGAGACACACACCCCCCTGTAGTCTCACCTGGAGACACACACACACACACACACACACACACACACACACCCCTGTAGTCTCACCTGAACACACACCCCTGTAGTCTCACCTGAACACACACACACCCCTGTAGTCTCACCTGGAGACACACACACACACACACACACACACACACACACACACACACACACACACACACACACACACACACACACACACACCCCCCTGTAGTCTCACCTGAACACACACACACACCCCTGTAGTTTCACCTGGAGACACACACACACACCCCTGTAGTTTCACCTGGAGACACACACACACACCCCTGTAGTCTCACCTGGAGACACACACACACCTGTACTCTGAACTGGACACACACACATACCTTTTCTGGAGATGATGCAATGGACCAGTATTAATAACAATTCTCCATAAAAGATCTTGGTTTGGTTTGTATTCAAGCTGTGTATGTATGGAAGGCCAAAAGGGTCAAAACTACGCCTCATTTTAGACATGCATTGATATAAATCAACGTCAAATAAGGCGTTTTTGTTGTCAGAACGCTGTTCTTTTCAGCGTTGTGTTTTGTTACGCTGTAAAATACGCTGATTGAGTGGTTCAAAACGCAGCTTTTAATCCACTTTTCATCAACTGTAGCGCGCTAGGGAATGCACCAAACATTCTAATGATCATTCTCTTGATTCTCACAGCCAGTAAGACCTGAACCTAGAGGTGGAGCTGGACTTAGAGGTGGAGCTGGGCCTAGAGGTGGGGCTGGACCTAGAGGTGGAGCTGGACCTAGAGGTGGAGCTGGACCTAGAGGTGGAGCTGGGCCTAGAGGTGGATCTGGAGCTAGAGGTGGGGCTGGAGCTAGAGGTGGAGCTGGACCTAGAGGTGGAGCTGGACCTAGAGGTGGAGCTGGGCCTAGAGGTGGAGCTAGAGGTGGAGCTGGACCTAGAGGTGGAGCTGGGCCTAGAGGTGGAGCTGGAGCTAGAGGTGGGGCTGGAGCTAGAGGTGGAGCTGGACCTAGAGGTGGAGCTGGACCTCCTAGAGGTGGAGCTGGACTTAGAGGTGGATCTGGAGCTAGAGGTGGGGCTGGACCTAGAGGTGGAGCTGGGCCTAGAGGTGGAGCTGGACCTCCTAGAGGTGGAGCTGGGCCTAGAGGTAGAGCTGGAGCTAGAGGTGGGGCTGGACCTAGAGGTGGAGCAGGGCCTAGAGGTGGAGCTGGACCTAGAGGTGGAGCTGGACCTCCTAGAGGTGGAGCTGGACCTAGAGGTGGAGGTGGAGCTAGAGGTGGAGCTGGACCTAGAGGTGGAGCTGGGCCTAGAGGTGGAGCTGGAGCTAGAGGTGGAGCTGGACCTAGAGGTGGAGCTGGGCCTAGAGGTGGAGGTGGAGCTAGAGGTGGAGCTAGAGGTGGAGCTGGGCCTAGAGGTGGAGCTGGACCTAGAGGTGGAGCTGGACCTCCTAGAGGTGGAGCTGGACCTAGAGGTGGAGCTAGGCCTAGAGGTGGAGCTGGACCTAGAGGTGGAGCTGGGCCTAGAGGTGGAGCTGGAGCTAGAGGTGGGGCTGGAGCTAGAGGTGGGGCTGGAGCTAGAGCTGGAGCTAGAGGTGGAGCTGGACCTAGAGGTGGAGCTGGACCTCTTAGAGGTGGAGCTGGGCCTAGAGGTGGAGCTGGAGCTAGAGGTAGAGGTGGAGCTGGACCTAGAGGTGGAGCTGGGCCTAGAGGTGGAGCTGGACCTAGAGGTGGAGCTGGACCTCTTAGAGGTGGAGCTGGGCCTAGAGGTGGAGCTGGAGCTAGAGGTAGAGGTGGAGCTGGACCTAGAGGTGGAGCTGGGCCTAGAGGTGGAGCTGGAGCTAGAGGTGGAGCTAGAGGTGGGGCTGGAGCTACAGGTGGAGCTGCATGCATGTATGTATGAATGCATGTATTTCTATGTCAGCACGCATTAAGGGCTAATGCTGAAGATAAGTGATGTTAGCATGCATATGTCAGGGTGTTTGAATCAAATGGCCAGGGAAACACGGGGTGAGTATGACATGCAGCAGGGCGTTGGGCTACTGCGTTCTCACCAGGTCAGCCAGGAGCGGCTGGGGCAGGCTCTTCTCCCTCTCGCGCCGGCGGCTGATGCTGCGCCGCTGCAGCTCGTTCCTGCGCACTTTGTACTCTTCGTAGAGCCGCAGGTCTTTGGGCCAGGGCCGTACCGCCTGGCGCGGAGGGACGTGGGCAAGCAGGGCCGGCAGGGAGGAGCCCGCAACGCCGTCTGGAGAGGCAGGAAGTGGTCAGAGTTGACACAGGAAGTAATCCAACAACAGGGGAAGGACTTGACGTCACCACAGGTCCTGGTAAACCACAGGGTTTGTGGGGACGCTCTGATTCGGCAGTTTAAACCGAGTGTTACCGCCATTACGGTAAGCGGATTACTGGAGCAAGTGGAAGTGACCCGCATGGTACAGTGCCTTGCGAAAGTATTCGGCCCCCTTGAACTTTTCGACCTTTTGCCACATTTCAGGCTTCAAACATAAAGATATAAAACTAATTTTTTGTGAAGAATCAACAACAAGTGGGACACAATCATGAAGTGGAACGAAATTTATTGGATATTTCAAACGTTTTTAACAAATAAAAAAATGAAAAATTGGCCGTGCAAAATTATTCAGCCCCTTTACTTTCAGTGCAGCAAACTCTCTCCAGAAGTTCAGTGAGGATCTCTGAATGATCCAATGTTGACCTAAATGACTAATGATGATAAATATAATCCACCTGTGTGTAATCAAGTCTCCGTATAAATGCACCTGCTCTGTGATAGTCTCAGAGGTCCGTTTAAAGCGCAGAGAGCATCATGAAGAACAAGGAACACACCAGGCAGGTCCGAGATACTATTGTGGAGAAGTTTAAAGCCGGATTTGGATACAAAAAGATTTCCCAAGCTTTAAACATCCCAAGGAGCACTGTGCAAGCGATAATATTGAAATGGAAGGAGTATCAGACCACTGCAAATCTACGAAGACCCGGCCGTCCCTCTAAACCTTCAGCTCATACAAGGAGAAGACTGATCAGAGATGCAGCCAAAGAGGCCCATGATCACTCTGGATGAACTGCAGAGATCTACAGCTGAGGTGGGAGACTCTGTCCATAGGACAACAATCAGTCGTATACTGCACAAATCTGGCCTTTATGGAAGAGTGGCAAGAAGAAAGCCATTTCTTAAAGATATCCATAAAAAGTGTCGTTTAAAGTTTGCCACTAGCCACCTGGGAGACACACCAAACATGTGGAAGAAGGTGCTCTGGTCAGATGAAACCAAAATGGAACTTTTTGGCAACAATGCAAAACGTTATGTTTGGCGTAAAAGCAACACAGCTCATCACCCTGAACACACCATCCCCACTGTCAAACATGGTGGTGGCAGCATCATGGTTTGGGCCTGCTTTTCTTCAGCAGGGGCAGGGAAGATGGTTAAAATTGATGGGAAGATGGATGGAGCCAAATACAGGACCATTCTGGAAGAAAACCTGATGGAGTCTGCAAAAGACCTGAGACTGGGACGGAGATTTGTCTTCCAACAAGACAATGATCCAAAACATAAAGCAAAATCTACAATGGAATGGTCCACAAATAAACATATCCAGGTGTTAGAATGGCCAAGTCAAAGTCCAGACCTGAATCCAATCGAGAATCTGTGGAAAGAACTGAAAACTGCTGTTCACGAACACTCTCCAGCCAACCTCACTGAGCTCGAGCTGTTTTGCAAGGAGGAATGGGCAAAAATGTCAGTCTCTCGATGTGCAAAACTGATTGACATACCCCAAGCGACTTACAGCTGTAATCGCAGCAAAAGGTGGCGCTACAAAGTATTAACTTAAGGGGGCTGAATAATTTTGCACGGCCAATTTTTCAGTTTTTTATTTGTTAAAAAAGTTTGAAATATCCAATACATTTCGTTCCACTTCATGATTGTGTCCCACTTGTTGTTGATTCTTCACAAAAAATTACAGTTTTATATCTTTATGTTTGAAGCCTGAAATGTGGCAAAAGGTCGAAAAGTTCAAGGGGGCTGAATACTTTCGCAAGGCACTGTATATTCAAAGGCTAAATCCAACCTTAACGTTCAACGAAAGCCGTTGTTCAAAAACATTTCTGGATATTAAAGACAAAAGGCACAGGGTCTAACCCTGGAACCTGACCCCTCTTTAACGCCGCTGGCAAGCACGGCTTGTCCTGTGAGTTCCCCGCTTCAAGATCACCTTATTACAGTGTGAACATCCAATATCTTTCAAACTTCAACTGTTTGCCCAGATCATTACGTGAGGGACCAATCAACAGTCCATGACTTAGAGTTGATTTACGTCCTTGTGTTGCATACAATCACCGCAATCAATTGCATACAAAACAAGCCAGAGTTCACTAATCTTTGTACAGTAGTGGTCCAGATTGTTGCTTCCCCGTTGCGGCACTAGCCCGTCAAGGTTTGTTTTTTGTGTATTTGTTGGTCTCTCATAAGAATGTGAAACAAGCCCACATCTCCTCATGAAGCATTAGTTCTCCTGTAATCATTATTATAATTATTATAATATTATTATATATTATAACATTATTATAATATGCAATGGAAAACCTTTGATTGTTCGACTGGGAGAATTTGAGTAGACTCCGGGCTCTCTGAACGACGATTTGACCAGTTGACTTTTAGCCCTGCCTTTAACCTTTACCTGCTAAAGAAGTTCAAACCTCTCCACTTACAAAAAAATAAAAGTCTCCCTCACCCAAGGATCTCAGTTTCTTACTGAAGACCACAAGGTGAGAGAAAAGAGTCTGATGATGGGGGAGAGGTGTGAAGTTATGACACAAACCCAACACAAGATACAAAAGTAATTCTTTATTCGTGTTTAACAACTATTCAAAACGACGACAACAAGAATTGCAACCATTTCACAATGTCACAGGAGCTTTCTCTGGCTTTCCGCTTACCTGTAGTCAAATGAGAAGGACCGTACCATTTCTTTCTCAAGAAGCCCATCGCTCGATTCAACTGACTTTACCAGTTCCCGAGATCCATGGAAGCAGACGAGGTTAACTACTGCAGCTCCGTCAGTGAAGTGAGGGTAAAGAAACACCATTCCAGCTTCTCCAAAGTAAAGATTTATATGTATTTTACCATCACTTCACTGACTAGTCAGATTGACTAGTCAGATTGACGTGAGGAAAGCATTTTGTTTTCACATGCGGGTAGGCCAAGGCGAGAAGGGTGAGATTCGCTTACGTTAGCGTACACATTTATAAAAATTAAAAAAAAAATGAATACACATTCGAATAGTAATAGCTTTTTAGTATTCGACTCCCGAAATGTGTTCAACCAGCCCTATACGACACAGTGCTTGACTGGCCCCGATTACATTGTCTTTTCAGAGGTCCAGCCTGATCTGTGTAGCGTGACTGAATGGGATGTCACGTGGTTAGGATGGTCTCGAGGCTACGTTAATCTAGCTCTGGCACCACATTATGTTCTACTTTGACTATTTCGTCATTTGGAGATGAGCCTGAAAGAAAAGGTAAAAGTTCATGTCAAGTGTTCTTCCTACAGGGACACCTCAGAATATGGCGCCAGAGGTCAGTGCTGACGAAGGAGCCGTGGCAGAACTGGCAGCAGCCGTAGCTGCGGCTCCGGCCTTCCTTGGGTCTCCGCTTGACCTTCAGCAGCCCCGCGCCCCCGGCCACCACCTTACTGTTGTGCAAGAAGTTCCCACGATTCCTTAGCTGCTCCAGCAGCACCTTCCGTTTCTTGCACGACGGTTTGAGGCCGAGCACCACGGCGATCTCGGGGTGTCCTTTGTGGACCTTCAGATGGCGCGCCAGCTTGACCTGAGGTTTCCCGCACACCAGGCAGAAATTCTTCTTCTCGTGGATGCTGGTTTCGTACTCGGTTTTGTCCCGGTCGTGGGTGGTCTCTGGCGTGGTACTGAGGAAGCCTTTGAGAGGGTCCTCTAGAGAAGGAACCCCTCCTTGGTCCAGACACGAGCCGGCTAGCCCGTCCACCTCCAGGCTGAAGGGGCGAAGGTTCTCTCCCATTCCCAGCATCTCGTCTTCAGCAAAACCTTGATGCTCCCCAAACTGCTCGAGGAGAGACGAGAACCAAAGACAGCGGAAGGATAGTTGAATACTCTTTTTAAATGGTTCAAGAGGTGAACTGCTCCTAGTAAGTGCACGGTGGTTTTAACATCACTTACTTTCTCCTCAGATGCTGAAAACATCTCTGCTTGGGCTGAGAATCCACTGACCGTCTCGTTGTCAGTGGACAGATCGTTGTCATTACCTACAACAAAAACAAAAATACACATGGACCAATCAGTATTTATAAGCTGAAACTAAAAATAAATAAAAAGGTTATCTGAGTATTGGTTATATTTAACAGGCCACATGTGTATATATTAGAGGCTCTGGGAAGCTAGATGTGTAGCTTCTAGCTCCACTTGGGTCTGATTCGCATGCAGTACAGCCTATCATCTGCTGGTTGATCTTTGGACACTGCCCTGAGTCTGGTTGGACCTTGGGCCAACAGGCGACATTGTGGGGTACGGGTTAGCTGCCAGCAAGGATCCCATAAGTACTGCATACAGTTAGCCTAGCTGTGCCGCCCAACAGTGTAGCACGTTGTACTGTTCGCTAGCTAATATCATCCTATCTAGTTCCTCTCTTAAATGCCCAAAGAGACACAGAAAGACAATTTAAGGAATTAAATGTTTTACTTACTTCTTCGCCATTCTTTATTTCAGCTAGCTAGCTAGCTACTGCATCTCTTCGTCATTCCGAGGTGCATTAAAATACTTTCTATAACCTCTGTAAAGTTTGGGTGCTACATGTACTAGCGGGACATCAGCACATGCTAACTGCTCAGTTGGTCAGCAGTTGCTCAAATACAACACGTTTATCTCCAAAAATGAGTATAATTTATTTTATTATTTTACCAGCTCATGAAAACAACGATTAATCGGGTTTAAGAGGAGGTTTCATTATTACAATTGTTTGACTAGTATTAATACGCGAGATTCTATGTCAATTTAACATTACATCTCAAATGTTAGTTGGGGTACAATGTATCAGCCATAGTTATTTTGGCTTTTCCCATTTACCACTTTGATTTGAGAATATTTCCGTAACTATCTCCTTCTACAGTTTTTGAGGAATCAATCCCAAACCACTACCAAAAAGTCGGGCACATATTCATTGCAGAACGTCTGATTTTATAGTGTACACGTTGTGTTCTATTTTTATACTATTATTATTTAAGATGGAAAGTCAATTAGGCAACAAAACTCTAAAATCAACCAATTAAAATGTGAACAGCTGGGAGTTGTCAAATGTACCCCGTATAGGGAAAAAAGATGAAGCACCACTTTGACCCCAGGGGGTGCTGAAACTTGGGATCAATATTAAACAATCAACCCCCCCACACACCCCCAGCCCGTTTGACAGAAAACTAAAATCAGAAACTTGGTATCTGGGCCTTATTTGACGTGCTGAATATTTGTGCCTCAAAGACCCATAAGGTATGTGTGGACCTTTCTGTACCTTTTTTCTCTTGAACCATGAACCAAAATGACACATTTAGCACACATGCTCCTTACACCCGACCATGAGTTATTATTATTTTGACAGATATTGCGATTGCGATATGATTTACTATTGGTGGGAATGATCATTTCTGCATCACAATTGTAATTTTCACTGAAACAATTATCAAAACCATGAAATCATTTGTTGGCGTCTGTACCAAACAAACATGTTTTCTTACATCTGGAAAAGATGTGGAGACCAGGAATCTCTGCAGCACTACAGTGCTTCATTTATAAAGGTGTTGTTCATGTACATTTACACATTTTACCCTTATCAAGAAAATGAATTGTTTAGCCCTGTTTTACATGGCATCCTATTGTAGTTCTAAATCATATATTGTGGTTTTAGATGGCATCATAATGTAGTTCTACATGCAGTCGTATTGTAATTTGACAGGGAATCTATATTGTAGTTTTACCGATATCAATACCAAATATCAGATTGAGCAATATTTTTTATCTATAAACACAACAAAAGAAATGAGCAAAAGAAAATTGTCAAACAGAATAACTTATGCCAGGTTTGTATGCTTGTAGGTTTGGTTTAAAATGGAGTCGTCATGTAAACAATGATTACAAGTTTGCATGAACAAACTTCATGAATTCATAAAGCTAATTCCCACCTGCATGATATTTCAATCATAACGAAACACACGGGGACACTGGTACTCACAGGAAGTTGACGCTGGGAAGTTAAAACCATGAGCCATGTGACCAGGGAGGTTCCTCTGCATCATCGAGGCTCCAGAGAATTCTGCAGGCGACTGCTGACCCTAGAAAACCAAAAACGTAGAGACTCAGGGGCAGAGACAACCCAAGGGATGCTAATTCAGACTCTGACCGATAACAGACACTCGTCAACCAGTCTTCAACTGTCAACCATTAATAATACATTTGCTATAAAATTCGAAAGTCTTGGAGCCATCATAAAAATCACCAATATGTTTTCATTGGAAAGGAGCATACTTCAAATGTCAAGCCTCCGTCCAAGCAAGTCAACCAATGAGCTGAGGTTGCAGGAAGAGGGGGAAACGTGAGAGCTGGAGAGCAGAGAGCTTGTTGTGTTGCACTACAGAAAGCCTAGTTTAGTGGTATCTAAAAGATCTGGGTGAAGAAGAGTTGAGATGAAAATAGGGAAATATCCTGCAACAACGCAACAAGGACATTTCAGAGAGACTACTCCTTGAGGGAGACTTGGTTGGACAAAATAACAAACAGACCGTGATCAAGCAAAGGTTAAAGGAACATGTTTTATTTCTCTGTAGAGATCCTTTCCAAAATGATAGAATATAACCCGAGCCTGTAAATGGCCAAAAGCAGCACTTTTAGAGGACGTACATTGACGGGCGCTATCGCCCCAAAGGATTACATCGCAGCCCGCTTCACAGATTACAGCTCCAGCGTTCTCAACACTGGACCAATCTCAGACATCATTGTCCACGTTGGTCCCTGAGACCCCAAATGATCTGAAAATAGGCTCCAGGTTGAAACCCCAGACGTTGTTCTTTGAAGGTAATGTCAATCGTAAAGGCAAAGTAACGCGGACAATGACTTTGTGATAAAAAAACGGAAACAAACTGAAAGGTTTTGGAATATTTGGGGATAGCCCTTTTCATTTCAAATGTGCAACAGAAGCATAAACAGCCACAGATCCGCTTACCTAATAGTGTAAATCGGTCAGTTATATTGTCGCTTAATGGTTAAATGTAACAATCCATATTTAACGCTTTTTACTATTTAACTGATACTTTTATCATAAGAAACTGAATTCAGATCTGTGTCATTAAGAAGCATGTCGTGCATCTTGCTCTATTTCAATATTAGTTTTTTTATTATGCTTACACCTACATCTTTTTCTACAACAAATGCACTTTCGCAGACTTCTGATACACCTTTTTCCATTTCGGGGCTATATTGTGGTTCAGGCTTTCGCTGTCTCCACTTGCTACTATCAGATTGTGTAGCGGGAATGTTTGATGACTTCACATGGTAACCTAACGGCCAAGAACTAAAGCATGCGATAAACCCATAGAGGGCAATTTGAGTCCGTGTTTACATCATACCCTGTTTTTAAAACTTTGTGCACTTAAGTGTACATTTGAACCAGGATCAATCCATAGCACCACTTTGAAACACACTATATCACGTCATCTAAAGCACGTTTTTAAAGGGCTTGGTTTCGCTTTAAGCCCATCACAAAGCCTAGTAAGGCTTATATACGGTGACCCCCTCACCTCTGACCCCAGGAGGTGAGATGGTCTACCCTGGCAGTCCAGCAGTAGAGGGCCGACCTGTTCTTCCTCCGGCTCCTCCTTTATGGACAACACCTCCTGCATGGTAGGAAACTCCTCCTTCACCTGCACAGCAGAACAGCACTAACATTAACTGCCATGGTATTTACCTGTACAGGTGAGGTGTGTTATGGTATTACCTGAACAGGTGGGGTGTGCAGTGGTATTTAGTTGTACAGGTGTGTCATTGTATTTACCTGAACAGGTGTGTTATGTGAGGGCATTCATCTGTACCTGGGAATTGTGATATTTACCTGAACAGTTGAGGTGTGTCATTGTATTTACCTGAACAGGTGAGGTGGAGCAGGGCAGGGTTGAGCTGTCTGGTGGAAAAGGGGCGTGGCCAGGAGATGGATCAACGCTCTCCATACCTGTCTGCAGGCTGATTATCCAATCCCCATCCTCCTCCTCCTCCTCCTCTTTTTCATGAACAGTAGCATCTGCGTCCCCAGGAAATGGCATGTCTTCTGTTTCAGGCGAAGATGTGGGGAGGGGGGTTGGGAAGGTGGAGAGATGAGCATACATGGATATAGTATATACATCTAAACGAGTTAGGCCTGTGGATTATAGACGGTAAGCATGGCTGGCATGTTCATCCCTCTCCCCAATGCACAAGGACAGACTCAGTGGCGGTACGACTCCCTGTGGTCACTTAAGATCTCCTTTTTAAAAGGGGTCATATTACGCACATTTTGTGGGTAATAATTTCATTTGGGGGTACTACTAGAATAGGTTTACATGCTTTAATATTAAAAACCACGTTCTTATTCACACACTGTTCATTGCTGCAGAACCGCTTTCAGCCGCTGTAAGAAATAAACGCTCGGTTTTAGCTCCTGTCTCTTTAAGGCCGCCCCACCGCAAAGCCCAGTCTGCTCTGATTGGTCAGCTGGCCCACTCTGTTGTGATTGGTCAAACGCTGAGTCGGCCATCTCACGCCCGAGTCCCAGAAAGTTGTAAACATTGCCGGTACAAATGGTTTCGTTCCCCCTTTATGCTGTACATTATCCTTTACGTAAAAGGTACCCTTCTTTATATTATTCAGCTATTCTAACACTATTTTATTTGACAGTTAAAAGTTTGACAGTGAAACACATGTCAAACACTTCCGGGATAAATATTCGCCCTATGCAGTGATGTTGCCTCAGGAGTTATTATAAAACAGTACCCGTTGTAAATCATTCTTATTTTCCTTATTAGCTTCCAGGCCCCCCTACATGCATGGTGCACCATCCAGGCCCCCCTACATGCATGGTGCACCATCCAGGCCCCCCTACATGCATGGTGCACCATCCAGGCCCCCCTACATGCATGGTGCACCATCCAGGCCCCCCTACATGCATGGTACACCATCCAGGCCCCCCTACATGCATGGTGCACCATCCAGGCCCCCCTACATGCATGGTGCACCATCCAGGCCCCCCTACATGCATGGTGCACCATCCAGGCCCCCCTACATGCATGGTGCACCATCCAGGCCCCCCTACATGCATGGTGCACCATCCAGGCCCCCCTACATGCATGGTGCACCATCCAGGCCCCCTACATGCATGGTGCACCATCCAGGCCCCCCTACATGCATGGTGCACCATCCAGGCCCCCCTACATGCATGGTGCACCATCCAGGCCCCCCTACATGCATGGTGCACCATCCAGGCCCCCCTACATGCATGGTACACCATCCAGGCCCCCCTACATGCATGGTGCACCATCCAGGCCCCCCTACATGCATGGTACACCATCCAGGCCCCCCTACATGCATGGTGCACCATCCAGGCCCCCCTACATGCATGGTGCACCATCCAGACCTAGAGGGGAACAGTTTGAATCCGTAAACCTTGCAGACCATCAACAATAACCTCAGAGCCGACTATGGACCTTTGAGGCGTAAATGTTTTTATTACATGTAATGACATACAACTGTCTAAAGTCAAATCAGTAAGGTTTGACCACACAACCCAAGTAACTAATAACTTAAGACAATGTTTTCCTCAATATAAATTCCTTCTTTTTAAATGCACCAAAACTTTGAAGCATCCCTGCATACAGCAAAGACCGATTTCCAGCCGGTGCCGGGTCCACTTGGGACGGAGCATCAGGGTTGGTCTCCTCGGTCTGTCCGGATACGCCTGGAGCTTCCTGATCCTGCTGGACAGTATTTTGGGTTCCGGCCGCCCCGTGACTGTAGCGGGAAAAATGGCAGGCCACAGCGTCCTCATACTGGGCTGAAGGTTTGTCGGGACGGGGATTGTCTTTAACAAACGGTGCTCAAAGACAAGCTTCAGCACGGCATCCAGTCTGTAAAATATCAGTCACCTTGGGTTTAACGACTTTTCTGATTCATTCCTTGTACACAAGTTATGTGTGGCAATAAATATTTAAATATTTTGCATTGTATGCTTAAAGTAAGAAAGAAAAAATACATGTACAACTTACTGTATGCAGGATCTGTTTTGATTGGCTTAGCGGTGCATTTTCCACTTTCCTGGACTTGGGGAACATGACATTGAAGACAGCTTGTACTGCAGATGTTCCCTCTTGCTTAGGGTCCGTTTAGCATCCTTCATCATGGAATCGAGTGGACTGGTGTTCGTCTGGTTCCCAGGCTAGTGATACTAGGCCATTTTGAGATGACAAGAGAGAATGACTAAACCACCGCCATTTCGGAGAATCTGAATGTTATTGTGTTGATAGTAAACGTTACAGCTTGCATAATCAGAATTTGAACTCAACAAAATGATGTTAGGTAGCAAGTTAGCCGAGGACTACAGCTGATGAACCTCAACATTTAAACACTATAACGTTTGGTAGCAAGTCAGCCGAGGACTACAGCTGATGAACCTCAACATTTAAACACTATAACGTTAGGTAGCAAGTTAGCCGAGGACTACAGCTGATGAACCTCAACATTTAAACACTATAACGTTAGGTAGCAAGTTAGCCGAGGACTACAGCTGATGAACCTCAACATTTAAACACTATAACGTTAGGTAGCAAGTTAGCCGAGGACTACAGCTGATGAACCTCAACATTTAAACACTATAACGTTAGGTAGCAAGTTAGCCGAGGACTACAGCTGATGAACCTCAACATTTAAACACTATAACGTTTGGTAGCAAGTTAGCCGAGGACTACAGCTGATGAACCTCAACATTTAAACACTATAACGTTAGGTAGCAAGTTAGCCGAGGACTACAGCTGATGAACCTCAACATTTAAACACTATAACGTTTGGTAGCAAGTTAGCCGAGGACTACAGCTGATGAACCTCAACATTTAAACACTATAACGTTTGGTAGCAAGTTAGCCGAGGACTACAGCTGATGAGCCTCAACATTTAAACACTATAACGTTTGGTAGCAAGTTAGCCGAGGACTACAGCTGATGAACCTCAACATTTAAACACTATAACGTTTGGTAGCAAGTTAGCCGAGGACTACAGCTGATGAACCTCAACATTTAAACACTATAACGTTTGGTAGCAAGTTAGCCGAGGACTACAGCTGATGAACCTCAACATTTAAACACTATAACGTTATGTAGCAAGTTAGCCGAGGACTACAGCTGATGAACCTCAACATTTAAACACTATAACGTTTGGTAGCAAGTTAGCCGAGGACTACAGCTGATGAACCTCAACATTTAAACACTATAACGTTTGGTAGCAAGTTAGCCGAGGACTACAGCTGATGAACCTCAACATTTAAACACTATAACGTTTGGTAGCAAGTTAGCCGAGGACTACAGCTGATGAGCCTCAACATTTGAACACTACCTTTTGTTTTAAACAGAACAAATCCTCAAATAATAAAGCATACTTACAGGTTGTGATCCTGAACGTCCAGGTTGGGCCAACAAAGTGGGAACTCCTGCATCCTACTGTTCCCGCTTCAGGAAGCAGTCCTCGGTGAAACGCAGCAACACCATGAAAGGCTGACGTGGTACTGATGGGGAATAGTGGTCATATGAATTGTAACCACTTCTTGTTCACTTAGTCATCCTTGGGAAGTCCATACAGAGGGACTTTGCGGTCCCACTTACCACAGCGTTTTATGGCTAGCCAAACTCTGCGGGCCGCCGCTGTGAATGGCTTATTTTGAGGGCGGGACTTCTGATTATGTGACGTAACAAAATAACGGAAGTAAACGCTAACTGCAAAAGGGCTGTTTCAGGAAGTTCAGGAGGGGTGTTTGGGGTTAGCTCCCTTTGGCGTGCACTATGACCTTTTTAGCTTAGCAGACCGTATACATGAATAAAAACGCTATATAACACAGTTAAGGTAAGGGGAAAAGCATAATATGACCTCAGTAAAGCGACCTACCATCTGTACAGCACACTACTCACTCCTGCTAGTTCCTTGGTCTTGGTAGTGTTTATAAGCAACGCGCTCTCTTGACACCATGTCAAGAGATTGGGGGAACTCTCTAATTCATCATTACCATATCATCTGCATAATTAAGAAGACAAAAGGTGTCATAAATCTGCATTTCATTCATACATAGAAAAAAAGTGCAGGAGATCAAATGCAACCTTGGTGCACCCGACTTTTCAAAATGGTTTCATCAGATAAAACGTATTTGATCCACACTGCTAGGTGTCCATTGTTATCAAGTTTAAAAAGTTGAATCAATAAAATGTCAGTCCTGATCGTATTAACAGTACAAATAAAATCAATAAATAGAATTCTGGCATAAACCCCGGGACGCTGGATGCGTAGCCATGTGCAGTAGTGTTTACGAAGCTTCCTCATAACCTCTCTGTGCTTTAGAGGCAGGTTGGCGGTTGTCTAGCTGACCCTGGGGAGAGGTTAGGCATCCCAGTATAACCCTTTCCATCTCCTTGCATAAGACACTGGTATGAGCAATGGGTCTGAAGTCCTTAAGTGAGGATGGGGGACTCTTTTAAGCCACTGGAATGACTGTGGATCTCTTCCATGAGAGAGGCACAACATTTTCAACAAGCAGACCCTGGAATAATCTTATGGGAAAAATACCTTTTAGTGGTTAAGGGCACCTCTCTGGATCTTTAAATAACCCCCTCAGTTCAGCCCTTTTGTCTTTAATTAATGCCATGTCTGCCCTTTTCTCGCTGAGACATTTCTTCACTTCATATGAGACCCATACCTTCTTATTGGGGTTACCTTAATTGTTTCTGGGTCACAACTTTATTTTCACAGGAAATAATGTAGGAGGTTATTGTCTCGGTCAGTTAATTTGCATTTGCACAGTTTGTATCCCAGTTTGTATCCCAGTTTGTATCCTCCACAAAAGGTGAAAAGCCCAAATCCTGAACTACGCCTTTAAGTGCACACATCTCTACTGGTCTAGCCAGTATGAGTGGTCTGTATATAGTATATAGTGTACAGTGTACAGTGTATAGTATATAGTGTATAGTATATAGTATATAGTGTATAGTATATAGTATATAGTGTATAGTATATAGTATATAGTGTATCAGTCAGCTGTAGTCTGACTGACTGTAGTCTGACTGACTGTAGTCAGCTGATGTCACAAGATGTAATCAGCTACTGTCACAAGATGTAGTCAGCTACTGTCACAACATTAGTCCATTGTTGTCTCATGCCTGGAGGACCCGAGAGCACGAGTCACATGGGCAAAATCGGGCATAAGCTCTCCGAAGCCTCCTCTCTCCTGCGCGCGCCCGATGGGAGAGTAAAAGACACCAACCCACGGAGATCGGGGCTTCTTCTTTCATCACGACCTCCCTCTCGACGGAGCACGCTTCAGAGAACCAAGCCCAGCGCTGATAGTTTAGAGATACCGCCGTGTTATGCCTATTGTCTAGTCTATTTGTGATAACCCAAAGTATAATTAAAGTAGTCCACGCCTATTTCAATTCTACCCTCTGGTTCCTGGTGTCTTACTTCAAGGTGTCTCCTCTATTTAAATGTATTAACAGTATATAGTATATAGTGTATAGTATAGTGTATAGTATATAATATAATGTATAGTGTATAGTATATAGTATAGTGTATAGTATATAGTATATAGTATATAGTATAGTGTATAGTATATAATATAGTGTATAGTGTATAGTATATAGTATAGTGTACAGTATATAGTATAGTATATAGTGTATAGTATATAGTGTATAGTATATAGCGTATAGTATATAGTATATAGTGTATAGTATATAGTATATAGCGTATAGTATATAGTGTATAGTATATAGTATATAGTATAGTGTATAGTATATAGCGTATAGTATATAGTATATAGCGTATAGTATATAGTGTATAGTATATAGTATATAGCGTATAGTATATAGCGTATAGTATATAGTATATAGCGTATAGTATATAGTGTATAGTATATAGTATATAGCGTATAGTATATAGTGTATAGTATATAGTATATAGCGTATAGTATATAGTATATAGCGTATAGTATATAGTGTATAGTATATAGTATATAGTATATAGCGTATAGTATATAGTATATAGCGTATAGTATATAGCGTATAGTATATAGTATATAGTATATAGTATATAGCGTATAGTATATAGTATATTATATAGTATATAGTATATAGTATATAGCGTATAGTATATAGTGTATAGTATATAGTATATAGCGTATAGTATATAGTATATTATATAGTATATAGTATATAGCGTATAGTATATAGTGTATAGTATATAGTATATAGCGTATAGTATATAGTATATTATATAGTATATAGTATATAGCGTATAGTATATAGTGTATAGTATATAGTATATAGTATATAGCGTATAGTATATAGTGTTTAGCCAGTATGTGGTGAGTGTTCAGCAGCAAACAGACTGTCATGCATCACCCAGGAGGGTGCTACACACTGGTAGTCAATGAGATGTTATATAAATGCAGTTCACTCTTATGACTTTCCTTGAGCAAAAGGTAGAATAACGTCACCATATGTTGCACCCCAAGGGCATTACCTGAGCCATGTTCCTGGCCAGAGCCACCATATCCCAGCAGCCCGTCACGCAGAGCATCTGATTGGTCAGTCTGGTTGGTCAGCTCAGTGACCTCACATCCTTCATCTGATTGGTGGCTGACTCTGACCATGGGTCGACTGCCTCTCTGGGAGGCCGGGCTTACTGCAAACACACCAACAAACAGTGTTCAGACATGAGTCATTGCCGAAAGGATGGTTGGACTATGTATTGTGCTCAAAATGTAATTTATATAATAACTCATAATAAGTAGAAGGTTCTACAGATGAAATCATCAAAACAATATATCCATGTGAAAAGGATGCTATATCGCAACTAGCTGAAACCGCGTTTCGACAAAGCCATGTGCAGTAACTGTCTTCTCTGTTCGGACTGTACCAAACCAAAAGCCATGTGCAGTAAGTGTCTTCTCTGTTCGGACTGTACCAAACCAAAAGCCATGTGCAGTAACTGTCTTCTCTGTTCGGTCTGTACCAAACCAAAAGCCATGTGCAGTAACTGTCTTCTCTGTTCGGTCTGTACCAAACCAAAAGCCATGTGCAGTAACTGTCTTCTCTGTTCGGTCTGTACCAAACCAAAAGCCATGTGCAGTAACTGTCTTCTCTGTTCGGTCTGTACCAAACCAAAAGCCATGTGCAGTAACTGTCTTCTCTGTTCGGTCTGTACCAAACCAAAAGCCATGTGCAGTAACTGTCTTCTCTGTTCGGTCTGTACCAAACCAAAAGCCATGTGCAGTAACTGTCTTCTCTGTTCGGACTGTACCAAACCAAAAGCCATGGCTGTCCCCAGCCGGCCAATCAGCAACGACTTGACGTGTTCCTGTGCAGAGAGAAGGGTGAAGCGTTGCTAAGCTCTGGGAGGACTGCACATCTTCGCTACGCGGTCAACCACCAGCTGAAGGCCCTGTAATGTCCTAGAGCAGCAACATGAATCTTTGTGTATTTTTGCGTGCAGGAAGTCAGAGTTGCCAAGTCCACTTATAATATCTAATCTTGTTCCACCGGCAGCAATACAAGTGTGAAAAGGTTGACATTTTTATTTATTTTACATCCATACAGTACGTAGTCAACTTATATAACTTTGAACTGTTCTATCAGCAGCGTTTCAATATCTATATTTCAGTGTGAGCGGTATATTAAAAAGGTGGTTACTCTTAATGCCTGCATTTATTCCACCTGCCACACATTGGAATGGGGGCTGCTAGTGGACAGTAGGGGTCCATCACACCACACAAGTCAGTAATGTTGATAGTTACCTAACCCTGTCCCTACAGTGTCGTTAAACGCGTCTTTACACAAATAGCTCCTTAAATCGGCGGTGAAACTGCATTTACAAACGGTCTAACACCGATCCAATCTAAACATGAGCAGAACAAATATGAACCGCTCGCGGTTACCTAGGAGCTGCTGGGAGCGGGGCCTCTGATAGGAGCTGCTGGGAGCGGGGCCTCTGATAGGAGCTGCTGGGAGCGGGGCCTCTGATAGGAGCTGCTGGGAGCGGGGCCTCTGATAGGAGCTGCTGGGAGCGGGGCCTCTGATAGGAGCTGCTGGGAGCGGGGCCTCTGATAGGAGCTGCTGGGAGCGGGGCCTCTGATAGGAGCTGCTGGGAGCGGGGCCTCTGATAGGAGCTGCTGGGAGCGGGGCCTCAGAGCCTAGCTTTCTCTAGAAACATTCAGATTTTCTTCTTGGAATTCTACAACATTTTGCTTGAATTCCGACTTAATGATCGTAATTCATTCACTCATTCTAGACCGTAGCTGTTTTCTGTGGTGGCCCTAAAGTGGCCCTGAAGGGGCTCTAAAGTGGCTCTAAAGGGGCTCTAAAGGGGCCCTAAAGTGGCCCTAAAGTGGCTCTAAAGGGGCTCTAAAGGGGCCTTAAAGTGGCTCTAAAGGGGCCCTAAAGTGGCTCTAAAGGGGCCCTAAAGTGGCTCTAAATGGGCCCCAAAGTGGCTCTAAAGGGGCCCTAAAGTGGCTCTAAAGTGGTTCTAAAGGGGCTCTAAAGTGGCCCTAAAGTGGCTCTAAAGTGGCCCTAAAGTGGCTCTAAAGGGGCCCTAAAGTGGCTCTAAAGGGGCCCTAAAGTGGCTCTAAAGGGGCCCTAAAGTGGCTCTAAAGGGGCCCTAAAGTGGCTCTAAATGGGCCCCAAAGTGGCTCTAAAGGGGCCCTAAAGTGGCTCTAAAGTGGTTCTAAAGGGGCTCTAAAGTGGCCCTACAGTGGCTCTAAAGGGGCCCTAAAGTGGCTCTAAAGTGGCTCTAAAGGGGCCCTAAAGTGGCTCTAAAGTGGCCCGCTGGCCCCAGCGCCAGGAGCGCGACTCGGCTTCTAAAGATTGTGTGAGGTTTCTATTTTTATTTTCTGGGAGACGCTGTGAACAACTGTAGCAAGGTCAGAACATTTCACAAGTATCCGGTCTGTTTGAGTTACCTTGGCTGTTCTCCGAATCGGTCCTACCAAGTAACCCGGAGCTGGGCGCCGGGTCGCCGGCTAGCGGCAGCTCCGGGCCCCGGGCCGTGGAGGACGGGGAGGTGTGTTGGCTGCTCGGGTGAGAAGAGGTCGTCGCCCTTTGCTGGATCTCTTCCTCGACTCCTTGGCGATAGTACTTCAGCTTAAGCTCTGTGTATCTCAGCATGGCCCTTATCTTGTCGTTCTCCTTCTCCTTCAGGGCTTTCTCCCGCTGCGCCGTCGCCTTGTCCCGCTGCAGAGCGGCTACTTGGGCTTTTAGCTCCTCGAACTTCACCCCCACGATGCGCAGCATCTCGGCCAGGACTGTCTCCACCGCCCCGTTCACCGCCCGCTCCACCACCGTCCCCATCTGGCCCCGGATCAGCGATACTGCGATGCTCACGTCCATGTTGGACCCGAACCACAAGCCTTAACCCACAGGACCTAACCCTAAACCCAGAGGATCTTACCCTAAATCCACAGGACCGTACCCCAAACCCACTGGACCTAACCTTAAACCCACAGGCCCGTACCCTAAACCCACAGGACCTAACCTTAAACCCACAGGACCTAACCCTAAACCCACAGGCCCGTACCCTAAACCCACAGGACCTAACCTTAAACCCACAGGACCTAACCTTAAACCCACAGGACTTAACCTTAAACCCACAGGATCTTACCCTAAACCCACAGGCCCGTACCCTAAACCCAAACTAACCCGGTTGTTTAAAACAACGGCACGCGGAATTACCGAAACAAATACGACATATTAAATAAGCATGGCGTTAGTTCACTCTCAGGGGCCGAGGCGGTCCTAAAACGACCATTACTTCAGATACTGTAATAATATCTGAGTAATATATCAAAGACCATCACTAACGTTTACCTTCACGAAGACCCTCAAGCTAAACAATCCACAAGATCCTGCCGAACACCGAGCACTTCGGTTTAATGTGATGCAAAGAGAGACGCTTTCCTCCAGGATTTCTTTGCAGACGATGCGATGGCGGAAGTAAACAATACAACTTCCGCTTATTACTGCTACACATGACAGCAGCGACCTCGAGTGGACGTTTGGGGAATGTTCTGGTGACTTTATATTCCACATGCATGTTGACGCATACACACACACACACACACACACACACACACACACACACACACACACACACACACACACACACACACACACACACACACACACACACACACACACATACATATATACACACATACACACATACACACATACATACATACACACATACATACATACATACATACATACATACATACATACATACATACATACATACATACATACATACATACATACATACACACACACATACATACATACAGTACATACATACATACATACATACAGACACATACATACACATACACACCCATACATACACACACACACACACACACACACACACACACATACATATATACACACATACACACATACACACATACACACATACATACATACATACATACATACATACATACATACATACATACATACATACATACATACATACATACATACATACATACAGTACATACATACATACATACATACATACATACATACATACATACATACATACATACATACAGACACATACATACACATACACACACATACATACACACACACACACACACACACACACACACACACACACACACACACACACACACACACACACACACATACACATACATACACACACACACACATTCATACATGCATATATATATATATATATATATATATATATATATATATATATATATATATATATATATATATATATATTGAAATGACCTCATTTTATGAACAAAAATGTCAAATATAGTGTGCGGATGAAGTGGTTCTGACGACAGAACAACTTCAGAGGATGGCAAAGTTAATGTTTACCAATAATAAAGCCCATTGCATTGAATTGAATTGATTTGAATTGAATGCCATTGAAATCATAAAAATAATACTAATAATAGTAAATCAAATAGAAATCCAGCTGCAGTGCAGCAGTAAGCTGTGAAATCCGTAGGAACAGTGAGCTGAGGAGGTTAGAGCATCACATCTCCAGTGACATCGTGAAAGAGTCTGAGATTGAACGTAGACCACAAAGCCTTGAACCTCAACAAGTGTAGCAGAGGAAGCCAAACATGTGTCAGCTGGGGTCAGTAGGGAATCACCCAGTTTAGACCTATTGACAACCAAGGTTACTGGCTTCAGGAGAGCCCACATACATATAGAAGAAGAGAGGCAGGTGAGATACAAGAAAGACATGACTGAAATACTCTCTTCAAGTACACTTAAGAGAACTGAATGTTTGAAAGTGTTAAGTTTGTGCTTTTTGTGTCACCAAAAAAAAAGGACGGAGAATTTATACCATGGAAAGGAAGAAAGTTTCTCTGCTTCCTCACCCTTTTCCCTCAGTTCAATAAATGGCATGACATGTTTATCCTTCCATTGTCCTGTCTTTTGTCAGTCATGCGGTGGTGAACATAGTCTTTAATGTTGCTGTGTTCAATTGGAAACTGTAGCAGCCCCTGTACGCAGAGTTTGACTAAATGTATACTGGCTAATCTGGACCTATAGAGCTCGATGCTAGGTGAGTTTCAGGGCGATTGGATTAATAAAGACCCACCATAACCTTCCTTTTTTGGGACTGGCCACCACACCCTTTAGCCCGCCAGCCTACTCTCCCTTGAGCAGATGTAACGTTCAGGAGCCATGCTGTTGGTTTGGTTCAAATCAGACCATGGGTTCTTTGATCATTTTTGTGTTTGTATCGCTAGCGCCCCCATGTCGATCAAATAAGTAAGAACAGCTTCAAAGTCCATTAGTACACAGTTAGTCAGTTAGTTAGACTAACTCACGGTTAGTCAGTTAGTTAGACTAACTCACGGTTAGTCAGTTAGTTAGACTAACTCACGGTTAGTCAGTTAGTTAGACTAACTCACGGTTAGTCAGTTAGTTAGACTAACTCACGGTTAGTCAGTTAGTTAGACTAACTCACGGTTAGTCAGTTAGTTAGACTAACTCACGGTTAGTCAGTTAGTTAGACTAACTCACGGTTAGTCAGTTAGTTAGACTAAGTCACGGTTAGTCAGTTAGTTAGACTAACTCACGGTTAGTCAGTTAGTTAGACTAACTCACGGTTAGTCAGTTAGTTAAACCTAACCCATGCCTGGCCGTCGCAGCCATGTTGTTTTGAAGCTCTAAACTCTTTTGATAACTCTTACAGCGGTGTAGGGCATCAAATAACGGTGGTCTGCTTCCAACACGATGCGTTGTCTAGGTCAGCGGTGGTCAAAGTGGGGTTCGAGTACCTTCGGGGGTACGAGTACCCTCGGGGGCACGTGGACAGAGACGTTTGGTCTAAAAGTCGGCCAAAGGTTTTCCCCCTTAGTCAGTAATGTTAGGTTAGTGGAGAACCGACACATTGTTCATATTTTTGAAAGCGAAATCCTGGAAAAGAATGGGTGGGACAAACACTGTTTTGAACTTTGTGTGGATGCCACGCCTATGACACGAGAGATAAGAAATACGAAAGATAAACTAAATAATTCACCATTCGCAACAATCTTTATGTTCTCCCGCAAAGGAAAACAAAATTCCTGTCAGACATTCCTCGCCTTATGTAGAATAAGCTTACATCGCTTCCCAATATTGGCTAATCTGCCTCGTATTTATAGGTTATGTAAATATGTATGTATAGGATAAGAACAAAAAGGTTTTAGTGAGCGGTCTGTGATGCGGGGGAACTCAGTAGGATGTGAATGCTCACAGGGGGTACATGACTTAAAGGTGTGGGAACCACTGGTCTAGCTCACGTCTCCGAAAGATGGATGAAATTATATGAAGTGGAATTGACTTAAATTCAATATTCAATTAAGAGATAGATACTAGATAGATAGACTGACAATAGATTACAGTCAAGAAGAAAGTAAGTTATGATAAACAAATCAATTAGAAAGGATTCAATAATGTAATCATGTTTGAGCCTAGAGTCAATGTGTGTGAGTCTCTCTCTATGTCTCACTCACTCTCTCTCTCTCTCTCTCTCTCTCTCTCTCTCTCTCTCTCTCTCTCTCTCTCTCTCTCTCTCTCTCTCTCTCTCTCTCTCTCTCACTATGCCTCTCTCTCTCTCTCTCTCTCTATGTCTCCCTCCCTCTCTCTTTCTCTCTCTCTCTCTCTCTCTATGTCTCTCTCTCTCTCTCTCTCTCTCTCTCTCTCTCTGTGTCCAGCTTCCTAACTCTTAACCCCACCTTCCTGTGTGTGTATGTGTGTGTGTGTGTGTGCGTGTGCATGTGTGTGTGTGTATGTCTGTGTGTGTGTGTGTGCGTGTATGTGTGTATGTGTGTGTGTGCGTGTGTGTGTGTATGTGTACGTGTGTGTGCGTGTGCGTGTGCATGTGTGTGTGTGCGTGTGCGTATGTGTGTGTGTGTGTGTGTGTGCTATATCGCCGGAGGAATGGAAACAGAGAGAGGGTGAGGAAGAAAATGAAGAGATTGAGAAATGAGAGGGGGGAGAGAGAGAGAAGAAAAGAGAGAGAGAGTTGATTAATCCACTCTATTTTCCATGTTAACAAAGCTTTTTTTATTTGAATTGAGTTATCTTTATCTGTATATATATATCAATAAATCAATATATCATATATCATATATCATATCAATATATATACTGTATATATATTATTTTTCTGTCTGTATTTTGACGTTTATTTTACCTACTCTTATTTATATATTTGATTGCAATGTCGTAATGTTACACAACTCTGCTAAAAACGTATATTGTTTGTTTATATCTCACACTTGCTTTGGTAATGCGAACGTATGCCAATGAAGCCCCTTTGAATTGAAATTGAATTAAATTGAGAGAGAGAGAGAGAGAGAGAGAGAGAGAGAGAGAGAAATGCACTTATCCTTATAGACTAGAGAACGAGAGAAAGTGTGTGTGTGTGTGTGTGTGTGTGTGTGTGTGTTGTGTGTGTGTCGTGTGTGTGTGTGTATGTGTGTGTGTGTGTGTGTGTGTGTGTGTGTGTGTGGGGGGGGGGGGGTACACACTTCCTTCCATCCTCTCTGTGAATCTCCTGAAGGCTGAGGAAACCTCCTCCTCCACTTCACACACTCGACACGCTCACTCTTCACCCGAGAGTCAACTCGCTTCACTCAGAGGACGACCGAGTTAAAACAACAACTTTACGACGGCAAAGTTTCCGTTTGTCCTCACTAAACCCATCCAACTTCCCGTCCTCCTCGGAGCAGGTTGGGTAAAGTCTCGGTGGTTGGAGGCGAGAGATGAGGCTAGTCTGCTCCTCTCTGCTCCTGGCTCTCTGTCTGCTGGGCTCCGGGAGCAATGGTCCCCCGGCCTTGGGGGCGAGGCTGGGCCAGCTGGAGAGGTGGGTGGGGACCGCCGTGCAGTACCTGAAGCTCCAGCGGTGTCGCCGTGCGGTGTCCTTCCCGGCCGAGGGACTCTGCAGGCGGCTGGCCCAGCTGCAGCTGTTCACCGCCGCCGTGTACGTCTCGGAACCGGCCACCCACCTCGGTAGGACCCGGTCCCGGTTTCATGTTATATAGTAGTTTGTCAGGAGTAAGCCTATACTATCAATTATAATATAAGATTAATAAGCCTGGTCCATATTTGCTACAACTACACATTTTTAATAGCCCATTAATTCGCAAAATCATAATTATTATTTTATGTTCTTTTATAATGATCACGAAAATCATGGAGATTAAGATTCTGCTTCTTCTTTTTCTTCTTATCCTTATTATTATTTATACACTATTATTACTATTATTATTATTATTTATACAATATTAATAAAATTATTATTAGTAATAATAGTAATAATAATAATATTATGATTCGTATTATTATTATTCGTAGTAGTAGTATAAGTATTATTTGGAGCCTAAGGCCTGTGTCATTCTGAATATAATAATTGTTATATATTATTATATTATTATTCTAATCCTTATCCTAATTCAAGGTAGGTTAGGGTTAGGGTTGCTGCTCTAAAGGCTGTGTCTGTGACTCCCAGCAGCTCCAGATAAAGTGGAGGAGCTGCTCTAAAGGCTGTGTCTGTGACTCCCAGCAGCTCCAGATAAAGTGGAGGAGCTGCTCTAAAGGCTGTGTCTGTGACTCCTAGCAGCTCCAGATAAAGTGGGGGAGCTGCTCTAAAGGCTGTGTCTGTGACTCCCAGCAGCTCCAGATAAAGTGGAGGAGCTGCTCTAAAGGCTGTGTCTGTGACTCCCAGCAGCTCCAGATAAAGTGGGGGAGCTGCTCTAAAGGCTGTGTCTGTGACTCCCAGCAGCTCCAGATAAAGTGGGGGAGCTGCTCTAAAGGCTGTGTCTGTGACTCCCAGCAGCTCCAGATAAAGTGGGAAAGCTGCTCTAAAGGCTGTGTCTGTGACTCCCAGCAGCTCCAGATAAAGTGGAGGAGCTGCTCTAAAGGCTGTGTCTGTGACTCCCAGCAGCTCCAGATAAAGTGGAGGAGCTGCTCTAAAGGCTGTGTCTGTGACTCCCAGCAGCTCCAGATAAAGTGGAGGAGCTGCTCTAAAGGCTGTGTCTGTGACTCCCAGCAGCTCCAGATAAAGTGGAGGAGCTGCTCTAAAGGCTGTGTCTGTGACTCCCAGCAGCTCCAGATAAAGTGGAGGAGCTCCTCTAAAGGCTGTGTTGTGTCTGTGACTCCCAGCAGCTCCAGATAAAGTGGGGGAGCTGCTCTAAAGGCTGTGTTGTGTCTGTGACTCCCAGCAGCTCCAGATAAAGTGGAGGAGCTGCTCTAAAGGCTGTGTTGTGTCTGTGACTCCCAGCAGCTCCAGATAAAGTGGAGGAGCTGCTCTAAAGGCTGTGTCTGTGACTCCCAGCAGCTCCAGATAAAGTGGAGGAGCTGCTCTAAAGGCTGTGTCTGTGACTCCCAGGAGCTCCAGATAAAGTGGTGGCCCTGCTCCCTGACTCCTCCGATCCCCTGGGGGTTGGGGGCCACAGACTAGGCCCGGGGGCCACGGCGGGCCACGACGCGGTGCTGCTGGTGGACCCCAGCCCTGGGGAGAACTTTGGTCACCCCGTTGTTCTGTTCTACGTTGACGTGAACGTGACCAAGAAACTATGTTCGCTCATGGATGGCCTTTACTTCGGTAAGGATTTACTGTCTCATTTATTCTAACTTCTATACCTATTAAAAAGCTAGACCTTAAAACTTGGAAAAGGCCAGTCACAATACACCCATGTCTGTTTGTCTTACAAGGTATTTTGGTGAACATCTTCAAAGATAAACCTTTTTTGAATATTTCTATGTAAATGTGCTAATTAATTCCCTTTTTAACTCACTTTTTACAATTAGCCTACTTTTACTACTTT
>JACYXH010000500.1:1250000-1252500 GCA_026745465.1 Lota lota | reverse complement strand
GTAGAGGAAATCTGGTCCAGAGGGCTGTGTTACTTACAGTGGTCAGGACCTTTGGGTGGTGACCAATCAAAGAGATTTTAGAGCAAATGGGTCTTCTCAGCAGGGTCGGAGGTTGAGGAGGTTGCCAGGGTAACAGAAAGCTGAACAACTGTATTTGCCACCTTGTACCGCACCATAAATGAATAAATGGTGGAGAAGATGGATGGATGGATGGTAGGAACATTTAACAGTGACCTCGGGTGGATGGTACCATGCTACCAGGGAGGACAGAGTCAAGAATAATTTCACCATGATGTCTCAGTATGATGATGTCGAGGCGGCTCCCTGCAGGAATCAGACAGAGGCTGTGTCTAAAAGAAACCCCTGGAGCTGACTTTCTCACAGTGGGTTTTGCGTAGCTTGTTCTGTCTTCACTCACAGTGTCTTTGAGCTGCTCCAGTATCACCTGACACAGCAGTTCCAAACCGTTCTCCTGTTGGAGTCGTGTTACCATGGACTGTTCCTGTCTTGCCAGGGAATACCTGGAGGTCAGCAAACTAACCTATCGGTGGTCACCCAGGCAACCGTTTCATCAGAAAGATGACAAAGTCTTGTGTTGAAGTTGCTGCTTGGGACCCTGGAGTGTCCTGGAGGATACTGGAGAGAGCCGGTGTGTCCAGCTTGTCCAGGCGTGTCCAGGCGTGTCCAGGCGTGTCCAGGCGTGTCCAGGGTGTCCAGGCGTGTCCTGGTGTGTCCAGCTTGTCCAGGTGTGTCCAGGCGTGTCCTGGTGTGTCCAGGTGTGTCCAGGGGTGTCCTGGTGTGTCCTGGTGTGTCCAGCTTGTCCAGGTGTGTCCAGGGGTGTCCTGGTGTGTCCAGCTTGTCCAGGTGTGTCCAGGTGTGTCCTGGTATGTCCAGCTTGTCCAGGTGTGTCCAGGTGTATCCAGGTGTGTCCAAGCGTGTCCTGGTATGTCCAGCTTGTCCAGGTGTGTCCAGGTGTGTCCAGGCGTGTCCTGGTATGTCCAGCTTGTCCAGGTGTGTCCAGGTGTGTCCAGGCGTGTCCTGGTATGTCCAGCTTGTCCAGGTGTGTCTAGGCGTGTCGTGGTGTCCAGCTTGCCCAGGTGTGTCCAGGTGTGTCCAGGTGTGCCCAGGCGTGTCCTGGTATGTCCAGCTTGTCCAGGTGTGTTTAGGCGTGTCGTGGTATGTCCAGCTTGTCCAGGTGTGTCCAGGTGTGTCCAGGCGTGTCCTGGTGTGTCCAGCTTGTCCAGGTGTGTCCAGGCGTGTCCTGGTGTGTCCAGCTTGCCCAGGTGTGTCCAGGTGTGTCCAGGTGTGCCCAGGTGGTCGTGTCCATCACAGCGTGCTTCCAACGCCAGTGCCAACCAGACCCTTGATGTTGGTGATGGGTCGGATGTCGTGGAGCTGTCGTCTCCGGTCGATGAAGGCGGTCAGCCGGCCCGTGTCCAGCGGCATCCTGGAGTACTCGCCGCCGTGCGCTCCGCCGCGGCCCACCCAGGGGTGCTGCAGACAGGAGGTGGCGCTGGGTCTCTTGCGAGGGTCCTGGTGCAGAGCAGCAGAGACAAAGTCCCGCGCAGCCTGGCTGACGTCCAGGAAGTACTGGTCCGGGAAGCAGAAGTCCCGGCGGCAGATATTGACGCAGGTCTCCTCGGGGGACTCGTCCAGGAAAGGCGAGACCCCGCTCAGTGCGACGTACGCCAGCACGCCCACGCTCCATATGTCTGTCGCCGTGGAGACCGGCGAGCCCTGGACCAGCTCGGGGGCTGCGAACTCAGGGTTGCCTAGCAACAGGTGGACGTAGCGGCGGTTGGCGGAGAGCAGGACAGCGTCGCCGAGGTCAATGAGCTTCACAGCCGGGACGGCTGAGTGAACATCCAACATGATGTTCTCTGGCTGGAGGGAGAGAGACAAAGAGAGAGAGACTGAATATCTGCACTTTTCTTCCCACAATTTTCCCATTAATCACCAGTGATCACAAGACAATTCCAACCAGTTAATGCTGGTGTATTCATGATATGTCTGGCACTACAAGATGAAACAACAAGCAGACCGTGCAGAACATGCGAGTTGTATTCAGTCAGAAAGAGTCCTGGATGGGTCGATACCGTGGAAGCATGTGGAGGGGGAATCTCACCTTCAAATCCAGATGTGCTACCCTGCAGGTGTGCAGGTGCTGTAGTGCCTCAAGGGTCTCCTTGATGAAGAACGCCACCTTCTCCTCGAGAAGAGCATCATGGGAGGCCAGGTAGTCAAGGAGACGGCCTCCTTCCAAGCTACAGACAGGAAATAAAATGTCAGATCACCTAAGCCAAACGGTGAGGTGTGGGCCCTCTGGTCTGGGGTGTGGTGAGGTGAGGTGTGGGGCCCCTGGTCTGGGGTGTGGTGAGGGGCCCCTGGTCTGGGGTGTGGTGTGGGGCCCCTGGTCTGGGGTGTGGTGTGGGGCCCCTGGTCTGGGGTGTGGTGAGGGGCCCCTGGTCTGGGGTGTGGTGAGGGGCCCCTGGTCTGGGGT
>JACYXH010000500.1:1230000-1245000 GCA_026745465.1 Lota lota | reverse complement strand
AAGGGGGTGTTAGGAGTCTGGACCCCCCCCCCCCCCCCCCCCCCCCACAAACCTGTTGAACACATTCAGCTGGTTAGCCCAGTTCACATCACCCCCAGCCACCTGGCTGCTGGTGTAGCAGATACGGCTTGTATCTCCTCTTCGATTCTGTCCTCTCACAGCCCCTGTTCTGTGGTGTTGTCATGACGCCTCGCTCCACCACTCAATCCCCTGGTCCTTCTTCTTGTCAAACCGTTGGTCCTCCAGCCGGTATCCTGGATGGCCTACATGTGGGTGAAACTGTTGGCCCACCATGTTTCTGTGTCCCTGCTGAAGGAGCCTGCCACCACGCCACAAGTGTCCCGATCTCCATAAAACAGTACTAAGTCATCTCAAAACACGAACGGTTGGAGAGACAGTCAACTAACTCATTCAACAGATGTGTGAACTGAATAAGAAGTGCCAAAGGAGACACAAAGTCTAGAAAGGAGCAAGAGCAACCTTAGCAGGCAGCAGTGTGAACACCTGTAGATGAAACATCAACACATCTGTAGACTCAACACCTGTACATGAAACATCAACACATCTGTAGACTCAACACCTGTAGATGAAACATCAACACATCTGTAGACTCAACACCTGTAGATGAAACATCAACACATCTGTAGACTCAACACCTGTACATGAAACATCAACACATCTGTAGACTCAACACCTGTACATGTCTTGAAATGCCGGTACATCTGGACACACATTAACGCCCCTGACCACACATAGCAACACACCTTTACAAACCTGTGCACAAATCAACACACCTGTATTCACCTGTACACACACCTGTACGCCCATATTAGTCACCGGTCTATATGACATCACAGAAGAAAGGTTAGGGCACCTTGAACTTTGATCGAAGCGGAGGTGGAGGTGGTGCCATGGTCGTTAACGGCAACGCAGGTGTAGATCCCAGTGTCCTGAGGCATCAGATTACAGATCTTTAGCAATATGTCTCCAGAATCCCTAGAGACAAGGAGACAAGGAGAGAGGAGACAAGGAGAGAGCAGAGGAGAAAAGGAGAGAGTAGAGAGGACGAGAGTGGAAAGGGGAGGAGATAAGAGGAGAGGAGAAGAGAAGGGGAGGAGAGGAAAGAGGATCAGAATCCTGATTTGTGTCAAAAGATGTAGAAAAAGGCTGTCTCTCTCTCTACCTGATGGTGATGGTGAGACGGGTGGTGTTGACCACAGGGTTCTGGTCTGGTCCCTTCAGGGCGATCGAGGGCCTCGGTCGCCCGCTGATCTTACAGCGCAGGACCACTGTCTCTCCGAACAAACACACCCTGTCCTCCAGAGGAGCCAGCACCTCAGGGGCCACTGCAACACACACACATTTATAAAAACACTAATCCAACTAGATGTAACCTAATGTAGTCTAATCTACTGTAATGTAACCTAATGTAGTCTAATCTACTGTAATGTAACCTTATGTAGTCTAATCTACTGTAATGTAACCTAATGTAGTCTAATCTACTGTAATGTAACCTAATGTAGTCTAATCTACTGTAATGTAACCTAATGTAGTCTAATCTACTGTAATGTAACCTAATGTAGTACCTAATGTAATGTAACCTAATGTAGTCTAATCTACTGTAATGTAACCTAATGTAGTCTAATCTACTGTAATGTAACCTAATGTAGTCTAATCTACTGTAATGTAACCTAATGTAGTCTAATCTACTGTAATGTAACCTAATGTAGTACCTAATGTAATGTAACCTAATGTAGTCTAATCTACTGTAATGTAACCTAATGTAGTCTAATCTACTGTAATGTAACCTAATGTAGTCTAATCTACTGTAATGTAACCTAATGTAGTACCTAATGTAATGTAACCTAATGTAGTACCTAATGTAATGTAACCTAATGTAGTCTAATCTACTGTAATGTAACCTAATGTAGTCTAATCTACTGTAATGTAACCTAATGTAGTCTAATCTACTGTAATGTAACCTAATGTAGTCTAATCTAATGGAATGTAACCTAATGTAGTCTAATCTAATGTAATGTAACCTAATGTAGTCTAATCTACTGTAATGTAACCTAATGTAGTCTAATCTACTGTAATGTAACCTAATGTAGTTTAATCTAATGTAATGTAACCTAATGTAGTCTAATCTACTGTAATGTAACCTAATGTAGTCTAATCTACTGTAATGTAACCTAATGTAGTCTAATCTACTGTAATGTAACCTAATGTAGTACCTAATGTAGTCTAATCTACTGTAATGTAACCTAATGTAGTCTAATCTACTGTAATGTAACCTAATGTAGTCTAATCTAATGTAATGTAACCTAATGTAGTCTAATCTACTGTAATGTAACCTAATGTAGTCTAATCTAATGTAATGTAACCTAATGTAGTCTAATCTACTGTAATGTAACCTAATGTAGTCTAATCTACTGTAATGTAACCTAATGTAGTCGAATCTACTGTAATGTAACCTAATGTAGTCTAATCTACTGTAATGTAACCTAATGTAGTCTAATCTACTGTAATGTAACCTAATGTAGTCTAATCTAATGTAATGTAACCTAATGTAGTCTAATCTACTGTAATGTAACCTAATGTAGTCTAATCTACTGTAATGTAACCTAATGTAGTCTAATCTACTGTAATGTAACCTAATGTAGTCTAATCTACTGTAATGTAACCTAATGTAGTCTAATCTACTGTAATGTAACCTAATGTAGTCTAATCTACTGTAATGTAACCTAATGTAGTCTAATCTACTGTAATGTAACCTAATGTAGTCTAATCTAATGTAATGTAACCTAATGTAGTCTAATCTAATGTAATGTAACCTAATGTAGTCTAATCTACTGTAATGTAACATAATGTAGTCTAATCTACTGTAATGTAACCTAATGTAGTCTAATCTACTGTAATGTAACCTAATGTAGTCTAATCTACTGTAATGTAACCTAATGTAGTCTATTCTACTGTAATGTAACCTAATGTAGTCTAATCTACTGTAATGTAACCTAATGTAGTCTAATCTAATGTAATGTAACCTAATGTAGTCTAATCTACTGTAATGTAACCTAATGTAGTCTAATCTAATGTAATGTAACCTAATGTAGTCTAATCTACTGTAATGTAACCTAATGTAGTCTAATATACTGTAATGTAACCTAATGTAGTCTAATCTACTGTAATGTAACCTAATGTAGTCTAATCTACTGTAATGTAACCTAATGTAGTACCTAATGTAATGTAACCTAATGTAGTCTAATCTACTGTAATGTAACCTAATGTAGTCTAATATACTGTAATGTAACCTAATGTAGTACCTAATGTAATGTAACCTAATGTAGTCTAATATACTGTAATGTAACCTAATGTAGTCTAATCTAATGTAATGTAACCTAATGTAGTCTAATCTAATGTAATGTAACCTAATGTAGTCTAATCTACTGTAATGTAACTTAATGTAGTCTAATATACTGTAATGTAACCTAATGTAGTCTAATCTAATGTAATGTAACCTAATGTAGTCTAATCTACTGTAATGTAACCTAATGTAGTCTAATCTACTGTAATGTAACCTAATGTAGTCTAATCTACTGTAATGTAACCTAATGTAGTCTAATGTACTGTAGTGTAACCTAATGTAGTCTAATCTAATGTAATGTAACCTAATGTAGTCTAATCTACTGTAATGTAACCTAATGTAGTCTAATCTACTGTAATGTAACCTAATGTAGTCTAATCTACTGTAATGTAACCTAATGTAGTCTAATATACTGTAATGTAACCTAATGTAGTCTAATCTACTGTAATGTAACCTAATGTAGTCTAATCTAATGTAATGTAACCTAATGTAGTCTAATCTACTGTAATGTAACCTAATGTAGTCAAAACTAATGTAATGTAACCTAATGTAGTCTAATCTAATGTAATGTAACCTAATGTAGTCTAATCTACTGTAATGTAACCTAATGTAGTCTAATCTACTGTAATGTAACCTAATGTAGTCTAATCTACTGTAATGTAACCTAATGTAGTCTAATCTACTGTAATGTAACCTAATGTAGTCTAATCTACTGTAATGTAACCTAATGTAGTCTAATCTACTGTAATGTAACCTAATGTAGTACCTAATGTAATGTAACCTAATGTAGTCTAATCTACTGTAATGTAACCTAATGTAGTCTAATATACTGTAATGTAACCTAATGTAGTACCTAATGTAATGTAACCTAATGTAGTCTAATATACTGTAATGTAACCTAATGTAGTCTAATCTAATGTAATGTAACCTAATGTAGTCTAATCTAATGTAATGTAACCTAATGTAGTCTAATCTACTGTAATGTAACTTAATGTAGTCTAATATACTGTAATGTAACCTAATGTAGTCTAATCTACTGTAATGTAACCTAATGTAGTCTAATCTACTGTAATGTAACCTAATGTAGTCTAATCTACTGTAATGTAACCTAATGTAGTCTAATGTACTGTAATGTAACCTAATGTAGTCTAATCTAATGTAATGTAACCTAATGTAGTCTAATCTACTGTAATGTAACCTAATGTAGTCTAATCTACTGTAATGTAACCTAATGTAGTCTAATCTACTGTAATGTAACCTAATGTAGTCTAATATACTGTAATGTAACCTAATGTAGTCTAATCTACTGTAATGTAACCTAATGTAGTCTAATCTAATGTAATGTAACCTAATGTAGTCTAATCTACTGTAATGTAACCTAATGTAGTCAAAACTAATGTAATGTAACCTAATGTAGTCTAATCTAATGTAATGTAACCTAATGTAGTCTAATCTAATGTAATGTAACCTAATGTAGTCTAATCTACTGTAATGTAACCTAATGTAGTCTAATCTACTGTAATGTAACCTAATGTAGTCTAATATACTGTAATGTAACCTAATGTAGTCTATTCTACTGTAATGTAACCTAATGTACTCTAATATACTGTAATGTAACCTAATGTAGTCTAATCTACTGTAATGTAACCTAATGTAGTCGAATCTACTGTAATGTAACCTAATGTAGTCTAATCTAATGTAATGTAACCTAATGTAGTCTAATCTACTGTAATGTAACCTAATGTAGTCTAATCTACTGTAATGTAAGCTAATGTAGTCTAATCTACTGTAATGTCATCTAGAGGTGGAGCTGGATACCTTCCTGGATGAAGTTTGGGTTGAGAAGCTGAAATAGAAGAGTTGATGTTAGTTCAGCACCACTGGCAATAGACCTAGAATAAAAATAAGGAGTGTGCGTGTGTGTATGTGTGTATATGTGTGTGTGTGTATGTGTGTATGTGTGTGTATCTGTGTGTGTATGTATCTGTGTGTGTGTGTGTATCTGTGTGTGTGTGTGTGTGTATGTATCTGTGTGTGTGTATGTGTGTATATGTGTGTGTGCGTATATGTGTGTGTATATGTTTGTGTATATGTGTGTGTGTGTGTATGTGTGTGTGTGTGTGTGTGTATCTGTGTGTGTGTGTGTATATGTGTGTGTATATATGTGTGTATGTGTGTGTGTGTATATGTGTGTGTGCGTGTGTGTGTATATGTGTGTGTGTGTGTGTGTGTGTGTGTGTGTGTGTGTGTTTACCTCCATCCTGGTCCTGGGGTCATCATCACAGTCTGACTCCTCAGAACTGTGAGCCTCCTGGTTGGAGAGGAAGAGGAGGAGGAGGGGGAGAGAAGTGAGAAGGAGGAGAGGAGAGGAGGAAGAAGAAAGGAGGGTAGGAGTGAGGAGAAGAGGAAAGGAGGAAAGGAGAGGAGGAGTGGGACTCCATCGGGAGGTAGAGATGAGAACAGAGGTTTATTTGTGACCAGGAAGTGGACCTGTCATACTTACTCATCTCCATGGAAACCAGAAGTGCAGCTGTTAACATCTCCTATGTTGGCCACTGAAGGACGAGGAATGTTCTCCATCTGCTGGAGCTCTGAGGCTACGCTACGCATGTAGAGCTACCTGGGGTGAGTCCTAGAGCTCTGAGGCTAGGCTACGCATGTAGAGCTACCTGGGGTGAGTCCTAGAGCTCTGAGGCTACGCTACGCATGTAGAGCTACCTGGGGTGAGTCCTAGAGCTCTGAGGCTACGCTACGCATGTAGAGCTACCTGGGGTGAGTCCTAGAGCTCTGAGGCTAGGCTACGCATGTAGAGCTACCTGGGGTGAGTCCTAGAGCTCTGAGGCTACGCTACGCATGTAGAGCTACCTGGGGTGAGTCCTAGAGCGGTGGCTAGAGGTGGCCATGCTACCAGGAAACACACCCGTATGTCCCAGAAATGATCTTATGCGAGTTATTAAAAGTTTTTAAACTCCTATTTAAACTCAGTTTAACAGAATGTCCTGAACCAGAGTGCATGGGTACATTCTATTCTATTCTATTTTATTTTTAAATGATATTATAACATTAGTTAAGATGTTAGTTGACTAGAAAACACATTGTCAGTACAGTAATCGTTGTGAAGGCGTGTCAGGGGAGTAGACTGGAAACACTTCACAGCTGTGATTGGTTGGTTGGCTCAGAAGGAGTGCACTCACTTACACACACACACAAACACACACGCACACAAACACGCACACAAAAACCAAACGCCGTGCAGGAATAGATTGGGTGTACACGTTTGAACTCACTTTTTCCCCCTGAGGGGAGGGGGGGAGCGGGGGGGGCGTGTCTTTGGGTTTACGCAGGAAACCATTCTCCTGACCTTTGACCTTCCGGGAGCGCAGCGTGTTCCACGACAGAGACTTCCTGTGTGTACAGGAACCAATCAGAGATACTTCCTGCTGCTAAGCCCAGCTTGGCCAATCAGACTCAGGAGAACATGATTGGTTGGTTAGAGGGAGAGAGAAAGAGAGAGGGCGGGTGCTGCTGGTTTTCTGTGGGGAATGAGTATGTTTCATATTACCATAATCCTGAATAGAATTAAGATTATTCTAATTATTACCACTAGTTTGTTGTAATGTGTGTGTGTGTTTGTGCACTGTATGTGCAGTGTGTGTGCAGTGTGTGTGTGCGCGTGCGTGCATTTGTGTGTGTGTGTATGTGTGGGTGGACCAGTGAAGTAAGTAAAAACTTAAAAGACAGACAAGCAACCAACTTGAAAAACACACAAGTTGGTGCAAGGAATCTGATTACTGTGGAAACCTTTTGTCCCTGCTGGTCCCTGCTGGTCCACCACAGACAGAGAACATCTCCACGCTGGTTCTACAGCTACTCTGCCCTCTATCCAGCGGTCAGACTGTGTGTTGCTCGTACAGAGCTCTGCTTCTCAGCCTCACTCTTCAGTTCTCTGGTTCTCAGCCTCACTCTTCAGTTCTCTGGTTCTCAGCCTCACTCTTCAGTTCTCTGCTTCTCAGCCTCACTCTTCAGTTCTCTGGTTCTCAGCCTCACTCTTCAGTTCTCTGGTTCTCAGCCTCACTCGTCAGTTCTCTGGTTCTCAGCCTCACTCTTCAGTTATATGCTTCTCAGCCTCACTCTTCAGTTCTCTGGTTCTCAGCCTCACTCTTCAGTTCTCTGGTTCTCAGCCTCACTCTTCAGTTATATGCTTCTCAGCCTCACTCTTCAGTTCTCTGGTTCTCAGCCTCACTCTTCAGTTCTCTGGTTCTCAGCCTCACTCTTCAGTTCTCTGGTTCTCAGCCTCACTCTTCAGTTCTCTGGTTCTCAGCCTCACTCTTCAGTTCTCTGGTTCTCAGCCTCACTCTTCAGTTCTCTGGTTCTCAGCCTCACTCTTCAGTTCTCTGGTTCTCAGCCTTACTCTTCAGTTATATGCTTCTCAGCCTCACTCTTCAGTTCTCTGGTTCTCAGCCTCACTCTTCAGTTCTCTGGTTCTCAGCCTCACTCTTCAGTTCTCTGGTTCTCAGCCTCACTCTTCAGTTCTCTGGTTCTCAGCCTCACTCTTCAGTTCTCTGGTTCTCAGCCTCACTCTTCAGTTCTCTGCTTCTAAGCCTCACTCTTCAGTTCCCTGCTTCTCTGGATAAAGCCTCCTTTGTAAATGTAAATAAACCTAGTGTGGGTACATCTCTCTAGATTGAATATGTACACGGGCCACAGGATAAGCTAGCAGTTTTAACAGCAGTAACAATGTGCACTCTAGTTGTGTAGTTTAGCTGTAGCTGTGTATTTTTAGTTGGAGTTGTATAGTTGTGTCATTTTGTTGTCTATTTGTGTAGTTGTATAGCTGTGTAGTTTAGTTGTGTTATGTAGTAGTGTTGTGTAGTTGTGTAATGTCGTTCTGTAGTTGGGTTGTGTAGTAGTTGTGTAGGCCAGAGAATCTCTTGAGTTTGACTTCTGCACTCATAGTTTATTTACAAATATTAACAACTACAATCTGTGACACATGTTCATTCTATCACATTAAACATCATCTTCATCATGGTGGTTCGGTCCACTCCAGAGTGTTTGGAACACGTTGAACATGTCTAAAGCAGATATTGCACAGCCTGGATCACAGCTGACATTTTAGTGCAAAGCAACCCTGACAGGAATGTTGTAGAGGTTCATAACTTTATACACAAAGTCAACACAAACAAAATCATAACAACAAAAATTCCTGAAAAAAGAAACTAACAGTATAAACACGACAGGAGGAGAAGGGGGAGGAGGAGATGACCTCTCTCCTCTGACCCCTCCACAAATCAAACAGGAAACAAAAACTGGGTCAGGAACTGAAATAAGAGTCCATTCTGCTGACTGCTGCTGTGCAGATCAGTTTGGTGGTTTGGTTTAGTCCGGTCTAGGCCAAACTGGCAAACTCTGTTAGAACAGGGTGTGTGTGTGTGTGTGAGTAGAGCAGGGACGGGGAAAAAACGGGTCAACTAAAAAAAGACAAAAAAAGCCCATCTCACTTGGACACCCGTCAGCCAACCAGAAGCAGCCTTTTGTTGAGGCGAACAACCAATGAGGGAGGGTCTGAGTCTGTGGTTTGGGAAGGGGGGAGGGGGCTGGGACTTACTTGATGTCGTTGGCCCCAGCCGCAGCAGAGAAACAGGAAGTGGAGGAGGAGTCTTTTATGGGCTTAGTAGGCGGAGCCAGGACATATCCCGGCACCCAGCCCTCGGCAGCAGGCGATTGGCTGTCGGCCGGCCGGTACACGAGAAACATCTTCTGCTGATTGGTTGCCAGGATCTGGACGGTCTCTCCCTGACTCACACAGATCTCATTCTCCTTCAGGGCCGAGTAGTGCTGAGAAACCAGCATCGTGGAGGAGACCCCGTTACAGCTACTATCACCTCCTCCCTGAGGAGCAGGGGAGGAGAGAGAGGAGAGGAGAGGAGCAGGAGAGGAGAGGAGAGGAGAGGAGAGGAGAGGAGAGGAGAGGAGAGAAGAGGAGGGGAGGGAGAGGAGAGGAGAGGAGAGGAGAGGAGACATAGGAGGAGGAGGAGGAGGAGGAGGAGCAGGAGAGGGGAGACAGAGGAGAGGACAGGAGGAGGAGAGAGTATAAGGAGTAAGGTCATGGTATGTTTGAGGACAGTGATGATCAGAACACCATGCTAATATATATATTTATATATATATAAATATGTATGTATATATCTGGTTATATATGTATATATATGCATATATATATATATATATATATATATATATATATATATATATATATATATATGTATATATCTGGTTATATATATATGTGTATATATGTATATATATGGTTATATATGTGTATATATATATATATGTATATATCTGGTTATATATCTTGTTATATATGTGTATATATGTATATATCTGGTTATATATGTGTATATATGTATATATCTGGTTATATACCTGGTTATATATGTGTATATATGTATATATCTGGTTATATATGTGTATATATGTATATATCTGGTTATCTATATGTATATATCTGGTTATATATCTGGTTATATATGTGTATATATGTATATGTATATATCTGGTTATATATGTGTGTATATGTATGTTATATCTGGTTGTCACCATGGAGACGGTGTTCTGGTGGGGGGAGGCCGAGGGGGGGCGGTCCTCCTCTCCGAGGTCCACGGAGGAGGCGGGGCGAGGCTGGGAGGGGTGGAAGGAGGTGTGGTTCCTGTTGAGAGAAGAGGTCCTGCTGGGTCCTCCTCGCTCCCTCTGGTACTCAATAGGAGACTGCAGAGCTGAGGACAAACACCCACTGCATCAGTTACCATGTAAGGGCCCTGACAGGGGCCCTGACAGGGCCTTCAATCCCCACTGCATCAGTTACCATGTAAGGGCCCTGACAGGAGCCCTGACAGGGCCTTCAATCCCCACTGCATCAGTTACTATGTAAGGGCCCTGACAGGGACTTCAATCCCCACTGCATCAGTTACTATGTAAGGGCCCTGACAGGGGCCCTGACAGGGCCTTCAATCCCCACTGCATCAGTTACCATGTAAGGGCCCTGACAGGGGCCCTGACAGGGGCCCTGACAGGGCCTTCAATCCCTACTGCATCAGTTACTATGTAAGGGCCCTGACAGGGGCCCTGACAGGGCCTTCAATCCCCACTGCATCAGTTACCATGTAAGGGCCCTGACAGGGGCCCTGACAGGGCCTTCAATCCCCACTGCATCAGTTACCATGTAAGGGCCCTGACAGGGACTTCAATCCCCACTGCATCAGTTACTATGTAAGGGCCCTGACAGGGGCCCTGACAGGGCCTTCAATCCCCACTGCATCAGTTACTATGTAAGGGCCCTGACAGGGGCCCTGACAGGGCCTTCAATCCCCACTGCATCAGTTACTATGTAAGGGCCCTGACAGGGGCCCTGACAGGGCCTTCAATCCCCACTGCATCAGTTACTATGTAAGGGCCCTGACAGGGGCCCTGACAGGGCCTATAATCCCCACTGCATCAGTTACTTTGTAAGGGCCCTGACAGGGCCTTCAATCCCCACTGCATCAGTTACTTTGTAAGGGCCCTGACAGGAGCCCTGACAGGGCCTTCAATCCCCACTGCATCAGTTACTATGTAAGGGCCCTGACAGGGCCTTCAATCCCCACTGCATCAGTTACTATGTAAGGGCCCTGACAGGGGCCCTGACAGGGCCTTCAATCCCCACTGCATCAGTTACTATGTAAGGGCCCTGACAGGGCCTTCAATCCCCACTGCATCAGTTACTATGTAAGGCCCCTGACAGGGGCCCTGACAGGGCCTATAATCCCCACTGCATCAGTTACTTTGTAAGGGCCCTGACAGGGGCCCTGACAGGGCCTTCAATCCCCACTGCATCAGTTACTATGTAAGGGCCCTGACAGGGGCCCTGACAGGGCCTATAATCCCCACTGCATCAGTTACTATGTAAGGGCCCTGACAGGGGCCCTGACAGGGCCTTCAATCCCCACTGCATCAGTTACTATGTAAGGGCCCTGACAGGGGCCCTGACAGGGCCTATAATCCCCACTGCATCAGTTACTTTGTAAGGGCCCTGACAGGGGCCCTGACAGGGCCTTCAATCCCCACTGCATCAGTTACTATGTAAGGGCCCTGACAGGGCCTTCAATCCCCACTGCATCAGTTACTATGTAAGGGCCCTGACAGGGGCCCTGACAGGGCCTTCAATCCCCACTGCATCAGTTACTATGTAAGGGGCCTGACAGGGGCCCTGACAGGGCCTTCAATCCCCACTGCATCAGTTACTATGTAAGGGCCCTGACAGGGCCTATAATCCCCACTGCATCAGTTACTTTGTAAGGGCCCTGACAGGGCCTTCAATCCCCACTGCATCAGTTACTTTGTAAGGGCCCTGACAGGGGCCCTGACAGGGCCTTCAATCCCCACTGCATCAGTTACTATGTAAGGGCCCTGACAGGGGCCCTGACAGGGCCTATAATCCCCACTGCATCAGTTACTATGTAAGGGCCCTGACAGGGGCCCTGACAGGGCCTTCAATCCCCACTGCATCAGTTACTATGTAAGGGCCCTGACAGGGGCCCTGACAGGGCCTATAATCCCCACTGCATCAGTTACTTTGTAAGGGCCCTGACAGGGGCCCTGACAGGGCCTTCAATCCCCACTGCATCAGTTACTATGTAAGGGCCCTGACAGGGGCCCTGACAGGGCCTATAATCCCCACTGCATCAGTTACTATGTAAGGGCCCTGACAGGGGCCCTGACAGGGCCTTCAATCCCCACTGCATCAGTTACTATGTAAGGGCCCTGACAGGGGCCCTGACAGGGCCTTCAATCCCCACTGCATCAGTTACTATGTAAGGGCCCTGACAGGGGCCCTGACAGGGCCTTCAATCCCCACTGCATCAGTTACTTTGTAAGGGCCCTGACAGGGGCCCTGACAGGGCCTTCAATCCCCACTGCATCAGTTACTATGTAAGGGCCCTGACAGGGGCCCTGACAGGGCCTATAATCCCCACTGCATCAGTTACTATGTAAGGGCCCTGACAGGGGCCCTGACAGGGCCTTCAATCCCCACTGCATCAGTTACTATGTAAGGGCCCTGACAGGGGCCCTGACAGGGCCTATAATCCCCACTGCATCAGTTACTTTGTAAGGGCCCTGACAGGGGCCCTGACAGGGCCTTCAATCCCCACTGCATCAGTTACTATGTAAGGGCCCTGACAGGGGCCCTGACAGGGCCTATAATCCCCACTGCATCAGTTACTATGTAAGGGCCCTGACAGGGGCCCTGACAGGGCCTTCAATCCCCACTGCATCAGTTACTATGTAAGGGCCCTGACAGGGGCCCTGACAGGGCCTTCAATCCCCACTGCATCAGTTACTATGTAAGGGCCCTGACAGGGGCCCTGACAGGGCCTTCAATCCCCACTGCATCAGTTACTATGTAAGGGCCCTGACAGGGGCCCTGACAGGGCCTATAATCCCCACTGCATCAGTTACTATGTAAGGGCCCTGACAGGGGCCCTGACAGGGCCTTCAATCCCCACTGCATCAGTTACTATGTAAGGGCCCTGACAGGGGCCCTGACAGGGCCTTCAATCCCCACTGCATCAGTTACTATGTAAGGGCCCTGACAGGGCCTTCAATCCCCACTGCATCAGTTACTATGTAAGGGCCCTGACAGGGGCCCTGACAGGGCCTTCAATCCCCACTACATCAGTTACTATGTAAGGGCCCTGACAGGGGCCCTGACAGGGCCTTCAATCCCCACTGCATCAGTTACTATGTAAGGGCCCTGACAGGGGCCCTGACAGGGCCTTCAATCCCCACTGCATCAGTTACTATGTAAGGGCCCTGACAGGGGCCCTGACAGGGCCTATAATCCCCACTGCATCAGTTACTATGTAAGGGCCCTGACAGGGGCCCTGACAGGGCCTTCAATCCCCACTGCATCAGTTACTATGTAAGGGCCCTGACAGGGGCCCTGACAGGGCCTATAATCCCCACTGCATCAGTTACTATGTAAGGGCCCTGACAGGGGCCCTGACAGGGCCTTCAATCCCCACTGCATCAGTTACTTTGTAAGGGCCCTGACAGGGGCCCTGACAGGGCCTATAATCCCCACTGCATCAGTTACTATGTAAGGGTCCTGACAGGGGCCCTGACAGGGCCTATAATCCCCACTGCATCAGTTACTTTGTAAGGGCCCTGACAGGGCCTTCAATCCTCCTGAAGGCCCCGCTTTTACACGGCTACTTACAAAAGAGATCAATCATTTGACACAAAAATTGTATGTATTTATGTAAAATGATTATATTGCTTCCGCCAATAAAAGATCATATAGATTCAGCGGTTGGAAGCAGCGGCCATAGCAACGGTCTGTTAGTCATAGTAGCGGTATCAGTAGTATTAGCAATATTCATCCAAGCCGTGTAATAGATATACATATATTACACATAAATACTTACAGAAATAAATACATGCATGTGTGTCCATGCTTGTTTGTGCGTGCATGTGTGTGTGTCGTTTCCTCACCAATCAGGAAGTTGCTCTGGGCATCCAGGACTTCCTGTATGTGCTTGACCCACAGCTGCTTGACCTCTGTGTTGGCGGCCTGCAGGGTGTAGCGCTCAGCCGAGCCGTGGTGACACAGCACCAGCCTGCAGGGGTCACTGTCTCCCCCCTCGTCCAGGCCCAGGACCGACACCTACCACACACCATCGTACAAGTACTGCTACCTTAAGGCTCTTTCTCAACTGGTACCCCGGCATGGCAGAAGTAGTAGATTATAGTTGTAATAGTATTGTAGTACTGGTACCTTGATACTCTTCTTGAACTGGTACCCAGGTGTGTATGTAGTACTGGTATTGCAGTATTAGTACCTTGATACTCTTCTTGAACTGGTACCCAGGTGTGTATGTAGTACTGGTATTGCAGTATTAGTACCTTGATACTCTTCTTGAACTGGTACCCAGGTGTGTATGTAGTACTGGTATTGCAGTATTAGTACCTTGATACTCTTCTTGAACTGGTACCCAGGTGTGTATGTAGTACTGGTATTGCAGTATTAGTACCTTGATACTCTTCTTGAACTGGTACCCAGGTGTGTATGTAGTACTGGTATTGCAGTATTAGTACCTTGATACTCTTCTTGAACTGGTACCCAGGTGTTGAAGAGCCCTTCCTCAGTAGTTCGCTGAAGATGACGATCTGCTCGAAGAGGAAGACTCGTCTCTCTTTAGACCGAGACAGAACTCCTCCATCCTGCTCCGTCACAAAGAATGTCTCCTGCTGGAGCAGCTTGCCCTGGCTGGTAAGTTTACCCTGAAATATATACACAACTTAATATTATACATCTAATATACATTTAAATACATGATGTAGCAGCCTGCCCTGGCTGGTAAGTTTACCCTGAAATATATATACACAACTTAATATTATACATCTAATATACATTTAAATACATGATGTAGCAGCTTGCCCTGGCTGGTAAGTTTACCCTGAAATATATACACAACTTAATATTATACATCTAATATACATTTAAATACATGATGTAGCAGCTTGCCCTGGCTGGTAAGTTTACCCTGAAATATATACACAACTTAATATTATACATCTAATATACATTTAAATAC
>JACYXH010000500.1:1212500-1227500 GCA_026745465.1 Lota lota | reverse complement strand
CCTCAATCTCCATTGTACCTGCAATTGTCCAGTTGCCTGCCTAAGCTGCTCAACAACAAGTCTGATTGGCCGCAGAACAGTCTTGGGGGCCGAGGGGCGTCAGTCTGTCCTTACAGAAAGTCTTCAGCGATTCTTTGACTACGCCCTCACACATTTACACAGCATGCCGCCACATCCAACAAACGTGACTGGCTATAAGGTCTGAAGGTTGTGCTCATCAGCAGTCTGGATGTAGTTTACCGGGAGCTGCTCACCAATCAGAGACGGGCGCAGTCCAAACAGAGCAGCATCAAAGTATTAGCTTCTGTCGGGAGCGCGCGCCATGCGTGCTGCTATGCTGCTTCTTCTTCTGCAGTGCCAGCGCCACTATTTGATCTCATCCTCAAGCTAGCTCTGGCTGGTCCTTCCCACAAGAGCGCAGACTGAATTGCAAACCACATCCCTGACTCACTAGCAACTGATACGGCAGGAATGGTTTGGAACAACGCACCACCTAGCGGCTGATACGGCAGGAATGGTTTGGAACAACGCACCACCTAGCGGCTGATACGGCAGGAATGGTTTGGAACAACGCACCACCTAGCAACTGATACGGCAGGAATGGTTTGGAACAACGCACCACCTAGCAACTGATACGGCAGGAATGGTTTGGAACAACGCACCACCTAGCAACTGATACGGCAGGAATGGTTTGGAACAACGCACCACCTAGCAACTGATACGGCAGGAATGGTTTGGAACAACGCACCACCTAGCGGCTGATACGGCAGGAATGGTTTGGAACAACGCACCACCTAGCAACTGATACGGCAGGAATGGTTTGGAACAACGCACCACCTAGCAACTGATACGGCAGGAATGGTTTGGAACAACGCACCACCTAGCAACTGATACGGCAGGAATGGTTTGGAACAACGCACCACCTAGCAACTGATACGGCAGGAATGGTTTGGAACAACGCACCACCTAGCGGCTGATACGGCAGGAATGGTTTGGAACAACGCACCACCTAGCGGCTGATACGGCAGGAATGGTTTGGAACAACGCACCACCTAGCGACTGATACGGCAGGAATGGTTTGGAACAACGCACCACCTAGCGGCTGAAAGCAGGCAAGCACAGATGTCCCAGTTGGTCCATATTCCACAATTCCCAATTCTCTTAATCGCAATACTGCTTGTGATCAAAGCTCGAGGATCGAGCCTCAGCTTGATTAATAGGAAAATAAATTGAAACGGACCCCAGATGTGGAACCAGATGTGAGAACAGATGTGAGACCAGATGTGGAACCAGATGTGAGCTCAGATGTGGAACTCGATTTGGACTGTGGTTAGGTCATGTTGTCGTTCAGTGTTAGGATTAATATAATCAATAGAATCAATCCATCTCAAATCTCTGAACAACAACCAGCGACACAGCATCGCCATTTTGATTCCTCCACCTGTTTGGCGCCCCTGGACCTGCGAGGACACTTCGGACTCACTCTCTGTGCCAGTCGTAGATCTGGTGGATGTTTCCAAAGACCATCTTGTCCTTTCCCGTCATGTCCTCCGGGACGCCCGTCTCTTCCATGGTCTTCATAAAGCCCTGAGGTCAACACACAGAGGTCAAGGGGTCATTCAGAGGTCACGAGGTCAGCCCAGCCCCACCCCACAGCGTGTCTCTCCACCCACCTCCACCACGATGCCCAGGTCCTTGACGTAGTCCTTCTCAGTCTGGATCAGCTCGTTCAAAACAAACCTTCAAAGCAGGAGAACACATGATCCATTAGACAACATGTTATACAGCGTAACAGTATGTAGTAGTACTAGCATATTACAGTATGTGGTAGTACTAACATATTACAGTATGTGGTAGTACTAGCATATTACAGTATGTGGTAGTACTAGCAGTATTACAGTATGTAGTAGTACTAGCAGTATTACAGTATGTAGTAGTACTAGCATATTACAGTATGTAGTAGTACTAGCATATTACAGTATGTGGTAGTACTAGCAGTATTACAGTATGTGGTAGTACTAGCAGTATTACAGTATGTAGTAGTACTAGCAGTATTACAGTATGTAGTAGTACTAGCATATTACAGTATGTGGTAGTACTAGCAGTATTACAGTATGTAGTAGTACTAGCAGTAGAACAGTATGTAGTAGTACTAGCAGTAGAACAGTATGTAGTAGTACTAGCAGTATTACAGTATGTAGTAGTACTAGCAGTATAACAGTATGTAGTAGTACTAGCAGTATTACAGTATGTAGTAGTACTAGCAGTAGAACAGTATGTAGTAGTACTAGCAGTATTACAGTATGTAGTAGTACTAGCAGTATAACAGTATGTAGTAGTACTAGCAGTATAACAGTATGTAGTAGTACTAGCAGTATAACAGTATGTAGTGGTACTAGCCGTATTACAGTATGTAGTAGTACTAGCAGTATAACAGTATGTAGTAGTACTAGCAGTATAACAGTATGTAGTAGTACTAGCAGTATAACAGTATGTAGTAGTACTAGCAGTATTACAGTAATACTTACATGCGTCCACGTAGTGCTCTGGCCCGCTGCTCCTCCTCCAGGTTTCGGGGCTGGACCGGTGGGCTCTGGTCTGGGGGGGTGAGGGAAGAGAACCCTGGGTACGACCCTGGGTCCAGACTCTGCAGCAACAGGTGAGGACCAGGAGTCTGAGACTACATACAGGTGAGGACCAGGAGACTGAGACTACATACAGGTGAGGACCAGGAGTCTGAGACTACATACAGGTGAGGACCAGGAGTCTGAGACTACATACAGGTGAGGACCAGGAGTCTGAGACTACATACAGGTGAGGACCAGGAGACTGAGACTACATACAGGTGAGGACCAGGAGTCTGAGACTACATACAGGTGAGGACCAGGAGACTGAGACTACATACAGGTGAGGACCAGGAGTCTGAGACTACATACAGGTGAGGACCAGGAGACTGAGACTACATACAGGTGAGGACCAGGAGACTGAGACTACATACAGGTGAGGACCAGGAGACTGAGACTACATACAGGTGAGGACCAGGAGTCTGAGACTACATACAGGTGAGGACCAGGAGACTGAGACTACATACAGGTGAGGACCAGGAGTCTGAGACTACATACAGGTGAGGACCAGGAGTCTGAGACTACATACAGGTGAGGACCAGGAGACTGAGACTACATACAGGTGAGGACCAGGAGACTGAGACTACATACAGGTGAGGACCAGGAGACTGAGACTACATACAGCTGAGGACCAGGAGTCTGAGACTACATACAGGTGAGGACCAGGAGACTGAGACTACATACAGGTGAGGACCAGGAGACTGAGACTACATACAGGTGAGGACCAGGAGACTGAGACTACATACAGGTGAGGACCAGGAGTCTGAGACTACATACAGGTGAGGACCAGGAGTCTGAGACTACATACAGGTGAGGACCAGGAGTCTGAGACTACATACAGGTGAGGACCAGGAGACTGAGACTACATACAGGTGAGGACCAGGAGACTGAGACTACATACAGGTGAGGACCAGGAGTCTGAGACTACATACAGGTGAGGACCAGGAGACTGAGACTACATACAGGTGAGGACCAGGAGACTGAGACTACATACAGGTGAGGACCAGGAGACTGAGACTACATACAGGTGAGGACCAGGAGTCTGAGACTATATACAGGTGAGGACCAGGAGTCTGGAGTATATATATATATATAAATAAAGACAAGTGTGTTACACAGAATAACTTGACAAAACACAACTCAACACATTACAACACTACACTAAACTGCCTCAACACAACACAAATAAACATGCAACATACTCACACACACTGGATTTCTCCTCAAATATGTTTACTTGAATATGTACAACACACATATTTTTTACACACACATGCCTAAATACACACACTGCCACACACGTAAATGCTGAATATATGTGGTTTACACATTGACTTTATTTTGCACCAGGACTGAATATTGGCTTATTTCAGAATTCACATGCTGTACAACTACACACATCCAAAGTGCATATCATACGCCAGGGCTGATATGGTGAGAACATCCAGGAAAGAGCCCTGAACTCACCATCTTAGACCTAACCAGCTTCTCTATGGCGCTAACCAGCTCTGAGGCGCTAGGGACCTCAGGGACCGCCTGCATGGAGGTTAGCAACGCAGCAGACTGGAGAGTTAGAGGAGACGAGAGGAGGAGAGGAGGAGAGGAGAGGAGAGGAGAGGAGAGGAGAGGAGAGGAGAGGAGAGGAGAGGAGAGGAGAGGAGAGGAGAGCAAAGAGTTGAAGAGAGGGTGAGGAGAGGAGAGGAGAGGAGAGCAAAGAGTTGAAGAGAGGGTGAGGAGAGGAGAGGAGAGGAGAGCAAAGAGTTGAAGAGAGGGTGAGGAGAGGAGAGGAGAGGAGAGCAAAGAGTTGAAGAGAGGGAGAGGAGAGGAGAGGAGAGGAGAGGAGAGGAGAGAGTTGAAGAGAGGGTGAGGAGAGAGATGGTAGTGGGGGATGAACCATTAAGATCATGAAGGAGTGATTGGAAGAAAGAAAGAAGAAAAGCCATTTGGTTAGAGCCAATCACAGCCCAGGCTGGAAACATAGCCAAACAGAAGCCGGGCTGGAGGCAGCCAATAACATGCTTCTTTCCGCAGTGCCGTGATAGCACTTTAAGCTGCGCTAGAGTTCAAACATAGCTAACATAGATAGCATAGACAGTAGATTGCTAACACAGACATGGGTTCCCGCTCTCTAGTTAATCTGTAAGACACCCATTCAGAATGGAGTTACATCATTGGTCCAGGATTTGAACTGTTTTTTTAATTGTTTCCAGAGTTCTCCTAATCGGACTGGTTAGGAGAATCTCTTTGCAACAGTAGAGTTGTGGTTGCAGACCGCACAACACCGTACGAGCAGTACTCTGACACTATGAAGAGGCAAGAGCTCCCTTTAGACTAAACTAAGCCCGCCACTTCAAGCTAACTCAAGCCTCCCGCTCTCCTCTTTCCTCCTACCTTGTCGTCCTGGGTGGAGGGGTCATTAATGATCTTCATGGGCGGGGGGAGGGGTGTGTGCGTCTCCTCGTCCTGCTCCTCCTCTCCGCCGCTCTGCATCCCAGAGGAGGACTTGCACAGGGTGCCTTCCTTACGATCCGCCCTCTGGAGAGACAGAAGAGAGGGGCTGCTAGCACCATCCGATAGGCCTGTTAGCAGCAGCAGCTAGGGCTGCTAGCACCATCCGCTAGGCCTGTTAGCAGCAGCAGCAGCTAGGGCTGCTAGCACCATCCGCTAGGCCTGTTAGCAGCAGCAGCTAGGGCTGCTAGCACCATCCGCTAGGCCTGTTAGCAGCAGCAGCAGCTAGGGCTGCTAGCACCATCTGCTAGGCCAGCTAATAGCAGGATCAGCTAGGTCTATTGGCACTAAGAGTGCCAATAGACCTAGCTCTTAGTGCTAGGGCTATAAGCGCACTAAGAGTGTGATTGGTTACCTCTTCTGTGACCTCATCCTGGTGGGCGGGATCAGCTTGTCCCAGGTCGATGCTCTTCCTACCCTCCTCCCGAGCTGTCAGTCAAGCACATCAACCAATCATCACACACATAGCTATATTCTGATACATAACATGTTGTTATAGGGGTGTATGGGAACATTCAGGGTATATCCAGGATGTATTGAGGGTACATAACTAGTTCCTCTGAGGGTATAGATATATTCAGGGTATATAGGTGTACCAAGAGTACATAGATACGTTGAGTGTGTATTCAGGGTACACACTAGCCTGGGAACCAGACCAAGCTCCTGAGTTCATGGTTCATCTGCTCTGCAGGTCTGGCTCCCCTCCCATACAAAAATATTCTGCCCCGTAAGAGACAGGCCCACCAGTCACAACCGTTTATGTAACATGAGGCGGGATAAATAAGATGGCGGTGCAGAGGAGCGCCTCAGAGGCATGTCAACCACAACAAAGATGGCTGCCTTTGATGCAGAACGGTCTGCTGATTCCACTATCGAGACAGTATTAAACGAACTGGACGGTATATCTTCACTTTAAGAACAACAAACGACTCCACTGGAAGCTTTTGTTGAGAAGAAAGATGTCCTTTTTTCGTCGCTCAGTGCTGCGTCACCCGTTTCGTTGCTATGATTGGTTGTAGGCCTATCCAATGACGTCCAGAGGTATTTTAATCTGCGCCCGTTGGAGACGCCCCTTGGACATCGAACACTAACCGAGAGGTTCCAGACTAATTGCAGTTTGCAATTAGTCTGGCGATGCCAGGCTAGGTACATGCAGGGTATATTCAGGGTATATTATATACACACATACCTTGAATATACCCTGTCTATATATATATATATATATAGACAGGGTATATTCAGGGTATATGTACAGGGTATATATACACAGGGTATATACGTATATATACAATGTATGTATACAGGGTATATTCAGGGTATGTATATTCAGGGTATATATATATATATATATATACAGGGTATATTCAGGGTATGCTCAGGGTATGTATATACAAAGTATGTATATACAGGGTATGTTCAGGGTATATATATATACAGGGTATGTATATACAGGGTATATATATACAGGGTATGTATATACAGGGTATGCTCAGGGTATATATATACAGGGTATGTATATACAGGGTATATACAGGGTATGTATATTCAGGGTATATATTTATATACAGGGTATATTCAGGGTATGTATATACAGGGTATGTTCAGGGTATATATATATACAGGGTATGTATATACAGGGTATGTATATACAGGGTATGTTCAGGGTATATATATATACAGGGTATGTATATACAGGGTGTATATATATACAGGGTATGTTCAGGGTGTATATATATATATACAGGGTATATATATACAGGGTATGTATATACAGGGTATGTTCAGGGATTGTATATACAGCGTATATTAAGGGTATATATATATACAGGGTATGTATATACAGGGTATATACAGGGTATGTATATTCAGGGTATATATTTATATACAGGGTATATTCAGGGTATGTATATACAGGGTATGTTCAGGGTATATATATATACAGGGTATGTATATACAGGGTGTATATATATACAGGGTATGTATATACAGGGTATATACAGGGTATGTTCAGGGTATATATATATATACAGGGTATGTATATACAGGGTATGTATATACAGGGTATGCTCAGGGTATTTATATATATACAGGGTATATATATACAGGGTATGTATATACAGGGTATGTTCAGGGATTGTATATACAGCGTATATTAAGGGTATATATATACAGGGTATGTTCAGGGTGTATATATATATACAGGGTATATATATACAGGGTATGTATATACAGGGTATGTTCAGGGATTGTATATACAGCGTATATTAAGGGTATATATATATACAGGGTATGTATATACAGGGATTATACAGGGTATGTATATTCAGGGTATATATTTATATACAGGGTATATTCAGGGTATGTATATACAGGGTATGTATATACAGGGTATGTTCAGGGTATATATATATACAGGGTATGTATATACAGGGTGTATATATATACAGGGTATGTTCAGGGTATATATATATACAGGGTATGTATATACAGGGTATGTATATACAGGGTATGCTCAGGGTATATATATACAGCGTATATTAAGGGTATGTATATACAGGGTATGTTCAGGGTGTATATATATATACAGGGTATATATATACAGGGTATGTATATACAGGGTATGCTCAGGGTATATATATACAGCGTATATTAAGGGTATGTATATACAGGGTATGCTCAGGGTATATATATATACAGGGTATGTATATACAGGGTATGTTCAGGGATTGTATATACAGGGTATATACAGGGTATGTATATTCAGGGTATATATTTATATACAGGGTATGCTCAGGGTATATATACTGCTCAAAAAAATAAAGGGAACACTTAAACAACATAATGTAACTCCAAGTGTTCCCTTTATTTTTGAGCAGTATATATATACAGGGTATGTATATACAGGGTATATATATACAGGGTATGTTCAGGGTATATATATACAGGGTATGTATATACAGGGTATATATACAGGGTATGTTCAGGGTATATATATACAGGGTATGTATATACAGGGTTTGTATATACAGGGTATATATACAGCGTATATTAAGGGTATGTATATACAGGGTATGTTCAGGGTATATATATACAGGGTATGTATATACAGGGTATATATATACAGGGTATGTATATACAGGGTATGTTCAGGGTATATATATATACAGGGTATATATATACAGGGTATGTATATACAGGGTATGTTCAGGGATTGTATATACAGGGTATGCTCAGGGTATATATATACAGGGTATGTATATACAGGGTATATATATACAGGGTTTGTATATACAGGGTATGTATATACAGGGTATGTTCAGGGATTGTATATACAGGGTATGCTCAGGGTATATATATACAGGGTATGTATATACAGGGTATATATATACAGGGTATGTATATACAGGGTATGTTCAGGGTATATATATATACAGGGTATATATATATACAGGGTATATATATACAGGGTATGTATATACAGGGTATGTTCAGGGTATATATATATACAGGGTATGTATATACAGGGTGTATATATATACAGGGTATGTTCAGGGTATATATATATACAGGGTATATATATACAGGGTATATATATACAGGGTATGTATATACAGGGTATGTATATACAGGGTATGTTCAGGGTATATATATATACAGGGTATATATATATACAGGGTATATATATACAGGGTATATATATACAGGGTATGTTCAGGGTATATACAGTATATATACAGGGTATGTATATACAGGGTATATATATACAGGGTTTGTATATACAGGGTATGTTCAGGGTATATACAGTATATATACAGGGTATGTATATACAGGGTATATATATACAGGGTATGTATATACAGGGTATATATATACAGGGTATGTTCAGGGTATATATATATACAGGGTATATATATACAGGGTATGTATATACAGGGTATATATATACAGGGTATGTTCAGGGTATATATATATACAGGGTATGTATATACAGGGTATGTTCAGGGATTGTATACACAGGGTATGTTCAGGGTACAGAATGTGTGGTTCTCAGAGTATTAGACGTAGGCGGGGTGGTTTCCGGGCACATGGGGAGCACAACGTACAGGTCTTCTTGTGCTTGCTGCCGGCTGGCTTCTTGGCGGTGCTGCCCTGGCTGAGGCGACGCACGGGGCTGCTCAGCCACTTCCTCAGGGTGTTGGTGGAGCGCTTGGGACCGGGAGAGGGCGCCGGCAGGGAGCTCTGGCTGGCCTGGGGCTGCAGGTGGGCCACAGAGTCACTCTTCCCCTCCAAAGCGCTCACCGCATAGTTCTCTGAAACACAACGGGAGACACGTGAGAACAACAGGGGGAGGGATGCTTCAGTCCCAGGGCTCAGGCATCCTGTCCACAGTCCTGTAGGATCCTCTCTCTCTCCCTGATGACCTCTGAATTCACTGGTCAGCTTCGGATTCAAGTGTCTGCTAAACAGAAGGAAATAATACCTTACGACTTAAAGATAATGACACTATAATATGAATTATATTACGCCACTCAACAATCCTTATTATATCATCATGAACATGGGTGTGTGGGTGGACATGTGTGTGCGCGTGTGTGCATGGGGAGAGGAGGTATGTGTGTCTTTGGGGGAGGTGTGTACGAAAGGAGAATACTAGTGTCAGTGTTCTTCTTATCAAAGAGCTGATTCATCTCCCGCTCTCTCTCTCTCTCTCTCTCGTCATTGAACATGCACACACACACACACACACTGTGCACGCACACACACGTGCATGCACACACACGCGCACACACACACGCACACACGCGCACACACACACGTGCACGCACACACACACACGCACACACGTGCACGCACACACGTGCACGTACACACACACAGTTGTGTTTTAAAATTCCTGTCTGAATGACCGCTCTCTCAATGACCCTTCAGAACTACAGCAATACACATAATATACTACACATTATATACTACACACAGTATACTACACGCAATATACTACGCACTATACGCAATATACTACTCACAATATACTACACACTATATCCTACACACTACACAGTTTGTACTAATGTTACTAATACTACACACAGTATATACTACTGTAACTAATACTACCTCACACAGTATCTACTAATGTTAATATTATTACACACTACTGATGTTTATACCACACACACTACCTAATAATGTTACTAATACTACACACAGTATATACTACTGTAACTAATACTACCTCACACAGTATCTACTAATGTTAATATTATTACACACTACTGATGTTTATACCACACACACTACCTAATAATGTTACTAATACTACACACAGTATATACTACTGTAACTAATACTACCTCACACAGTATCTACTAATGTTAATATTATTACACACTACTGATGTTTATACCACACACACTAGCTAATAATGTTACTAATACTACACACAGTATATACTACTGTAACTAATACTACCTCACACAATATCTACTAATGTTAATATTAATACACACTACTGATGTTTATACCACACACACTACCTAATAATGTTACTAATACTACACACAGTATATACTACTGTAACTAATACTACCTCACACAGTATCTACTAATGTTAATATTATTACACACTACTGATGTTTCTACCACACACACTAGCTAATAATGTTACTAATACTACACACAGTATATACTACTGTAACTAATACTACCTCACACAGTATCTACTAATGTTAATATTATTACACACTACTGATGTTTATACCACACACACTAGCTAATAATGTTACTAATACTACACACAGTATATACTACTGTAACTAATACTACCTCACACAGTATCTACTAATGTTAATATTATTACACACTACTGATGTTTATACCACACACACTAGCTAATAATGTTACTAATACTACACACAGTATATACTACTGTAACTAATACTACCTCACACAGTATCTACTAATGTTAATATTATTACACACTACTGATGTTTCTACCACACACACTAGCTAATAATGTTACTAATACTACACACAGTATATACTACTGTAACTAATACTACCTCACACAGTATCTACTAATGTTAATATTATTACACACTACTGATGTTTCTACCACACACACTAGCTAATAATGTTACTAATACTACACACAGTATATACTACTGTAACTAATACTACCTCACACAGTATCTACTAATGTTAATATTATTACACACTACTGATGTTTATACCACACACACTAGCTAATAATGTTACTAATACTACACACAGTATATACTACTGTAACTAATACTACCTCACACAGTATCTACTAATGTTAATATTATTACACACTACTGATGTTTATACCACACACACTAGCTAATAATGTTACTAATACTACACACAGTATATACTACTGTAACTAATACTACCTCACACAGTATCTACTAATGTTAGTATTATTACACACTACTGATGTTTATACTACACACACTAGCTAATAATGTTACTAATAATGCTACTAAAGTGTTTTCAGGCACGCGCAAACCAAATCCTTTTTAGGATACTATTTTTATAGGCGCCTTTCCTCCGCCCCCCCCCCCCCCCCCCCCCCCCCCCCCCCCCCCCCCCCCCCTCCCCACCTGTAGCCCAGGTGGTGCCAGGACATGACTCACTATCTGTTCTAGCTCTCTCTCACACACACACACACACACACACACACACACACACACACACACACACGTCCTCTGCTGGTATGAATAGTTCTATTAACGAGAAGAGAGATAAAGGAAATATTTGAATGTTAAAGACTCATCATATATACACATTAGGTGACACGTCCCCAGCACCCTAACCCATTAGGTGACACGTCCCCAGCACCCTAACACATTAGGTGACACGTCCCCAGCACCCTAACACATTAGGTGACACGTCCCCAGCACCCTAACACATTAGGTGACACGTCCCCAGCACCCTAACACATTAGGTGACACGTCCCCAGCACCCTAACACATTAGGTGACACGTCCCCAGCACCCTAACACATTAGGTGACACGTCCCCAGCACCCTAACCCATTAGGTGACACGTCCCCAGCACCCTAACCCATTAGGTGACACGTCCCCAGCACCCTAACCCATTAGGTGACACGTCCCCAGCACCCTAACACATTAGGTGACACGTCCCCAGCACCCTAACCCATTAGGTGACACGTCCCCAGCACCCTAACACATTAGGAGACACGTCCCCAGCACCCTAACACATTAGGAGACACGTCCCCAGCACCCTAACACATTAGGTGACACGTCCCCAGCACCCTAACACATTAGGTGACACGTCCCCAGCACCCTAACACATTAGGTGACACGTCCCCAGCACCCTAACCCATTAGGTGACACGTCCCCAGCACCCTAACACATTAGGTGACACGTCCCCAGCACCCTAACCCATTAGGTGACACGTCCCCAGCACCCTAACACATTAGGTGACACGTCCCCAGCATCCTAACACATTAGGTGACACGTCCCCAGCACCCTAACACATTAGGTGACACGTCCCCAGCACCCTAACACATTAGGTGACACGTCCCCAGCACCCTAACACATTAGGTGACACGTCCCCAGCACCCTAACACATTAGGTGACACGTCCCCAGCACCCTAACACATTAGGTGACACGTCCCCAGCACCCTAACACATTAGGTGACACGTCCCCAGCACCCTAACACATTAGGTGACACGTCCCCAGCACCCTAACCCATTAGGTGACACGTCCCCAGCACCCTAACACATTAGGTGACACGTCCCCAGCACCCTAACACATTAGGTGACACGTCCCCAGCACCCTAACACATTAGGTGACACGTCCCCAGCACCCTAACACATTAGGTGACACGTCCCCAGCACCCTAACACATTAGGTGACACGTCCCCAGCACCCTAACACATTAGGTGACACGTCCCCAGCACCCTAACACATTAGGTGACACGTCCCCAGCACCCTAACACATTAGGTGACACGTCCCCAGCACCCTAACACATTAGGTGACACGTCCCCAGCATCCTAACACATTAGGTGACACGTCCCCAGCACCCTAACACATTAGGTGACACGTCCCCAGCACCCTAACACATTAGGTGACATGTCCCCAGCACCCTAACACATTAGGTGACACGTCCCCAGCACCCTAACACATTAGGTGACACGTCCCCAGCACCCTAACACATTAGGTGACACGTCCCCAGCACCCTAACCCATTAGGTGACACGTCCCCAGCACCCTAACACATTAGGTGACACGTCCCCAGCACCCTAACACATTAGGTGACACGTCCCCAGTGCTAGGGACCATCTAGGAGCTCGCTGTAAGAATTAACCTCAGAGTACCAGTATGTTTTACTGGGTCCCAGGGGCCCTCATGACCAGACTACTAGTATGTTTTATTGGCTCCCAGGGGCCGTCATGACCAGACTACTAGTATATTTTACTGGCTCCCAGGGGCCCTCACTACCAGACTACTAGTCTGTTTTACTGGCTCCCAGGGGCCCTCATGACCAGAGTACTAGTATGTTTTACTGGCTCCCAGGGGCCCTCATGACCAGACTACTAGTATGTTTTACTGGCTCCCAGGGGCCCTCATGACCAGACTACTAGTCTGTTTTACTGGCTCCCAGGGGCCCTCATGACCAGACTACTAGTATGTTTTATTGGCTCCCAGGGGCCCTCATGACCAGACTACTAGTATATTTTACTGGCTCCCAGGGGCCCTCATGACCAGAGTACTAGTATGTTTTACTGGCTCCCAGGGGCCCTCATGACCAGACTACTAGTATGTTTTACTGGCTCCCAGGGGCCCTCATGACCAGACTACTAGTATGTTTTACTGGCTCCCAGGGGCCCTCATGACCAGACTACTAGTATGTTTTATTGGCTCCCAGGGGCCCTCATGACCAGACTACTAGTATATTTTACTGGCTCCCAGGGGCCCTCATGACCAGAGTACTAGTATGTTTTACTGGCTCCCAGGGGCCCTCATGACCAGACTACTAGTATGTTTTACTGGCTCCCAGGGGCCCTCATGACCAGACTACTAGTATGTTTTACTGGCTCCCAGGGGCCCTCATGACCAGACTACTAGTCTGTTTTACTGGCTCCCAGGGGCCCTCATGACCAGAGTACCAGTATGTTTTACTGGCTCCCAGGGGCCCTCATGACCAGAGTACTAGTATGTTTTACTGGCTCCCAGGGGCCCTCATGACCAGAGTACCAGTATGTTTTACTGGCTTCCAGGGGCCTTCATGACCAGAGTACCAGTATGTTTTACTGGCTCCCATGGGGCCCTCATGACTTAGCTGGCTAGAGAGCCTGGTGATGGAGCATTGTGGTTTACTGGTTGTGACGAAGCATCCTTACAGGTATAGCCTGCAGAGAAGACTGTCCCATACGTATAAACAAATGAAACCATGTGCATTTCAAAGATAGACAGCTTAACAATCCCGAGTCAATTTCCTGCTCTCTCTCACACTCTCTCTCTCTCCCTCTCTCTCTATCTCTTTCTGCATGTCTCTGTCATACATAGGAATGCCATTCGCTACAAACCTGTTCTTGGCTTCATTCCACAGCACTTCAAATGTACACACAAACACACACACACAAACACACACACACACACACAGAAATAGTATTTGGGGTATTCTAGTATTTGAAAAATCTGTCTGTCTCCCTCTCTCTGTAGTCTCACCTGTCTCCCTCCCTCCCTCTCTCTGTAGTCTCACCTGTCTGTCTCCCTCTCTCTGCAGTCTCACCTGTCTGTCTCCCTCCCTCTCTCTGTAGTCTCACCTGTCTGTCTCCCTCTCTCTGCAGTCTCACCTGTCTGTCTCCCTCCCTCTCTC
>JACYXH010000500.1:1200000-1205000 GCA_026745465.1 Lota lota | reverse complement strand
GTCTGTGTGTGTTACCTGATTGTGTGTAACATGTCTACCTTCCTATGTATTAACCGTCTGTCTACTTGAATATCTACCTGTCTGTGTGTTACCTGTCTGTCTACCTGTCTGTGTGTTACCTGCCTGTCCACTTGTCTGTGTGTTACCTGTCTGTCTACCTGTCTGTGTGTTACCTATCTAGCTACCTGTCTGTGTGTTACCTGTCTGTCCACCTGTCTGTGTGTTACCTGTCTGTCCACCTGTCTGTGTGCTACCTCTCTGTCTACCTGTCTATGTGTTACCTGTCTAGCTACCTGTCTGTGTTACCTATCTGTCCACCTGTCTGTGTGCTACCTGTCTGTGTGTTATCTGTCTAGCTAGCTGTCTGTGTGTTATCTGTCTAGCTACCTGTCTGTGTGTTACCTATCTGTCCACCTGTCTGTGTGTTACCTGTCTGTCCACCTGTCTGTGTGTTACCTATCTGTCCACCTGTCTGTGTGTTACCTGTCTAGCTACCTGTCTGTGTTTTACCTGTCTGTGTGTTACCTGTCTAGCTACCTGTCTGTGTGTTACCCATCTGTCCACCTGTCTGTGTGTTACCTGTCTAGCTACCTGTCTGTGTTACCTATCTGTCCACCTGTCTGTGTGCTACCTGTCTGTGTGTTATCTGTCTAGCTACCTGTCTGTGTGTTACCTGTCTAGCTACCTGTCTGTGTGTTACCTATCTATCCACCTGTCTGTGTGTTACCTGTCTGTGTGTTACCTGTCTGTGTGTTACCTGTCTAGCTACCTGTCTGTGTGTTACCTATCTAGCTACCTGTCTGTGTGTTACCTGTCTGTGTGTTACCTGTCTGTCTGTTACCTGTCTAGCTACCTGTCTGTGTGTTACCTGTCTAGCTACCTCTCTGTGTGTTACCTATCTATCCACCTGTCTGTGTGTTACCTGTCTGTGTGTTACCTGTACTGATGGTCATCTCTGAACTGCAGCCAGCGGTGAAATCTTGGAGGACCACAGTCAACTCACAGCCCCCTGAGAGCTGCAGAGAACGGTAGAGCGACATAGAGAGAGAGAGAGAGAGAGAGAGAGAGAGAGAGAGAGAGAGAGAGAGAGAGAGAGCGACATAGAGAGAGAGAGTATTATTGATATAGTTTTTTTACTCTTCATGTTGATACTTTGACCCAAAAAATAAGATACGGCTATCTTTGAACTTTGAACATTAAATCTCTACCTATCTTGTTGTTTCTCTATTGTTTGTATGTGTGTGTGTGTGTGTGTGTGTGTGTGTGTGTGTGTGTGTGTGTGTCAATGTGTTCTTTGTGGATAAAAGACCTGCTAATAGAAAGTTACACACTTAACAAAGAGCTCAGACACACTCTTAGAACAACTAAGCATTACCACAGAGTGAAAGAAAGTAATAAAGAAAGATAGATCGAGTAGATGACAGACACCATAGGGATTGTCATGTTTCCGTGGTGACAGCCATTCTATCCTATAATAGTTTGTGGTTAATTTGTGGGTCAGAGATAAATAAACACACATTGATGACATCATACCAACAGGAAGTAGCAAGGTTTCAGTTTGACGCCTCGTATTTGCTGCGATGCACCTGACTACCAGTCAAATATTACTGGTGCTAGTCAGGTGCTTTGGACAGGTAGATCAGTCACCTCGTACAGGTAGATCACTCACCTCGTACAGGTAGATCAGTCACCTCGTACAGGTAGATCAGTCACCTCGTACAGGTAGATCACTCACCTCGTACAGGTAGATCAGTCACCTCGTACAGGTAGATCAGTCACCTCGTACAGGTAGATCAGTCACCTCGTACAGGTAGATCAGTCACCTCGTACAGGTAGATCACTCACCTCGTACAGGTAGATCAGTCACCTCATACAGGTAGATCAGTCACCTCGTACAGGTAGATCACTCACCTCGTACAGGTAGATCAGTCACCTCGTACAGGTAGATCACTCACCTCGTACAGGTAGATCAGTCACCTCGTACAGGTAGATCAGTCACCTCGTACAGGTAAGTATTTACCTCGTACGGGTAGATCAGTCACCTCGTACAGGTAGATCAGTCACCTCGTACAGGTAAGCATTTACCTCGGACAGGTAAGTATTTACCTCGTACGGGTAAGTATTTACTTCGTACGGGTAAGTATTTACTTCGTACAGGTAGATCAGTCACCTCGTACAGGTAGATCAGTCACCTCATACAGGTAGATCAGTCACCTCGTACAGGTAGATCACTCACCTCGTACGGGTAAGTATTTACCTCGTACGGGTAAGTATTTACTTCGTACAGGTAGATCAGTCACCTCGTACAGGTAGATCAGTCACCTCGTACAGGTAGATCAGTCACCTTGTACAGGTAAGTATTTACCTCGTACGGGTAGATCAGTCACCTCATAGAGAAAGAGCTGATGAGCAACATCCAGAGGGTTCTTCATAGAGAAAGAGCTGAATGAGCAACATCCAGAGGGTTCTTCATAGAGAAAGAGCTGAATGAGCAACATCCAGAGGGTTCTTCATAGAGAAAGAGCACCGTAATATTGGCAGTAGCTTCTCATAGCGTGTATGATTTATGTGTAGCCTATACTATGATTTGATTATGCGTGTGTGTGTGTGTGACCATCTGCCAGGTATCAGGTCACCTGTTCCAAATCTTGTTGCTAAGAGACCTTTAGCTGGACAAGGATTCTCTCTCTCTCTCTCTCTCTCTCTCTCTCTCTCTCTCTCTCTCTCTCTCTCTCTCTCTCTCTCTCTCTCTCTCTCTCTCTCTCTCTCTCTCTCTCTCTCTCTCTCTCTCTCTCTCTCTCTCTCTCTCTCTCTCTCTCTCTCTCTCTCTCTCTCTCTCCTTGTGATCATGTGACCCTGTTGTTTATGTACCCAGCGGTGGAAACAGAAGAGAGTAAAGAAGAGAGAGAGGAGAAGAGCAGGAGGGGAGGAGAGGAGGAGAAGAAGAGGAGAGGATGAGAGGAGGAGAGGAGCAGGAGAGGAGGAGAGGAGAAGAGCAGGAGAGGAGAAGAGGAGCAGGAGAGAAGAGGAGGAGAGGAGAAGAGCAGGAGGGGAGGAGGAGAGTAAAGAAGAGAGAAGAGGAGGAGAGGAGAAGAGCAGGAGGGGAGGAGGAGAGTAAAGAAGAGAGAAGAGGAGGAGAGGAGAAGAGCAGGAGGGGAGGAGAGTAAAGAAGAGAGAAGAGGAGGAGAGGAGGAGAGCAGGAGAGGAGGGAAGAGGAGGAGAGGAGGAGAGGAGGAGAGGAGGAGAGGATGAGAGGAGGAGAGGAGCAGGAGAGGAGGAGAGCAGGAGAGGAGGAGAGGAGAAGAGAAGAGCAGGAGAGGAGAAGAGGAGAGGAGCAGGAGAGGAGAGCAGGAGAGCAGGAGAGGAGGAGAGCAGGAGAGGAGGAGAGGAGCAGGAGAGGAGGAGGAGAGGAGCAGGAGAGGAGGAAAGGAGAAGAGCAGGAGAGGAGTAGAGGAGGAGAGCAGGAGAGGAGGAGAGGAGAAGAGGAGGAGAGTTTGAGGATGTCAGCTAACATTACACCTCTCTCTGAACAGTGGAATATATGATGACAACTCCTCATGGGGATCAGACTACATGCTGTCTACCACATCCCTTCTATACAGTACAAGTTCATTATCCTAGAACCAGCTAGCTCTAAGCACCTGGTCCACACACACACACACCCCTGATAAAGCGTCATTGGTTTTGCTGATAGCGTAACTGTTAGATAGTGTACCATGCGGTAAGCTACCAGCGCATTTGCCTGACAGTGCTAACATTTAGCTGACAGCGTAACTTTCTGTTAGAAAGCTGCTAATGTAAAGAACAGACTGGTACTTGGGTTAGGGTTAGTGGCCATCTGTAACCCTAATGATCAGCATGTGAGTATTACAGTAGCATGAGAGAGAAGAACAGTATTAGAACAGTATAGTTACATTACAACACTACAGTAAAGACAGTATCAGTCCTATAGATTACAGTGGTACAGTGTTACTCACTCGACTGCTGTCTTTAAAGAGTTTAAAACTCATCCACTTTGGCATTTTGTCCACCAGCTATCCTTCTATCGATCTATCGATCTATCTATCTATCTATCTATCTATCTATCTATCTATCTATCTATCTATCTATCTATCTATCGTTTGTGTTTAAGTTGTCTCTCTCTTTGTGTAGCTCCTGTCACTGATTCACAGCCAACTCCCTTACTCTGACACACAACAAACACGCCCTCTTGCTCTCTCTCTCCCTCCCTCTCTCCCTCTTTCCCTCCCGACAAGTGGCATTTGACTCAGTCTGTCGGTGTTGTGTGTGTGTGTAACATTGTGAGACAAAATGAGGGAGAGAAGTCAAAAAAGATAAAGAAAGAGAGCTAGCGGGTGAGAGAGAGAGAGACAGTGAGCGAGAGAAAGTGTGAGAGAGAGTCATATGACCCCCAGATGGTTCCAGTATGGCTTCACTCTCAGCCAAGCAGTGAATGGATCTTATTCACACACACACACACACACACACACACACACACACACACACACACACACACACACACACACACACACACACTGTACTAGCATGTTCTGTAGCAGTAACACAAGGTAGGATAGCTAAACATGCCTCATGCTAGTAAAGCATCATTATAGTATAGTGTTGCATGCAAATCTAGCATTGTGAAGCATTCAAATCTACTACTACTTCTAGATTACATAAATACATTACAGTTCTAGACTAAAGTTCAGGATTACAGTTATTTATTACAATTCTATCTTCCAGTAGCCTACAGGTGGAATATATCTCTTATAAACAAACGTAACAATTTTCTAAATTACCAATAATCATCTCTGACCTAACATCTAAACTAACCATCTCTAACCTTAACTAAACCAGCTCTAACCTTAACTAAATCAGCTCTAACCTTAACTAAATCACCTCTAACCTAATACATTAACTAAACCAGCTCTAACCTGATACCTAAACTAAACCAGCTCTAACCTTAACTAAACCAGCTCTAATCTAATACCTTAACTAAA
>JACYXH010000500.1:1190000-1195000 GCA_026745465.1 Lota lota | reverse complement strand
AGGTTAGGGTTAGGTAGGGGTAGGGTTAGGGTTAGGGTTAGTCTGCTAGGCTTAGGGTTAGACCACCCCGCTGCACGGCGGTCACTAAGTAGTGAGCAGTAGTGAGTCACCTCTCAGCCGCTACATGGCGGTCACTAAGTAGTGAGCAGTAGTGAGCAGTAGTGAGCAGTAGTGAGCAGTAGTGAGCAGTAGTGAGCAGTAGTGAGTCACCTTGTCGCTGTCCACGGTGTTCTGCGAGGCGATGGAGACTGAGTCCGGTTGGCTGCTGCCCTCACCCTGGCTGTCACCATCCTCCAGCACCTCCCTGCACACACACACACACACACGCACACGCACACGCACACGCACACGCACACGCACGCACGCACGCACACACACACACACACACAGCATAATATCAGTAAGTTTGAATATATGTCTCTATCCACAGATACATATATACACATCTATAAATATACACATACATATTTCCCCTCTGGTACATAAAATACTTTCTTATATATTAGGGCTTGCAATCGCTACATTTCTTTGGGTTAATCACACGCTGTGATTAATCAGTGATGGTCCCTATCAGTGGCCCTCCTATTGGTGTGGACGCAGAGCTGCGCAACACAACAAATCACCATATAGACACAGCCCACACCACATAGACACAGCCCACCACCATATAGACACAGCCCACACCACATAGACACAGCCCACCACCATATAGACACAGCCCACCACCACATAGACACAGCCCACCACCCCACCATATAGACACAGCCCACCACCACATAGACACAGCCCACACCACATAGACACAGCCCACCAGCCCAACATATAGACACAGCCCACCACCACATAGACACAGCCCACCATATAGACACAGCCCACCACCACATAGACACAGCCAACCACCACATAGACACAGCCCACCACCATATAGACACAGCCCACCACCACTTAGACACAGCCCACCATATAGACACAGCCCACCACCACATAGACACAGCCCACCACCACTTAGACACAGCCCACCACCACTTAGACACAGCCCACCACCACTTAGACACAGCCCACCACCACATAGACACAGCCCACCACCACTTAGACACAGCCCACCATATAGACACAGCCCACCACCACATAGACACAGCCCACCACCACATAGACACAGCCCACCACCACATAGACACAGCCCACCACCACATAGACACAGCCCACCACCACATAGACACAGCCCACCACCACATAGACACAGCCCACCACCACATAGACACAGCCCACCACCACATAGACACAGCCCACCACCACATAGACACAGCCCACCACCATATAGACACAGCCCACCACCATATAGACACAGCCCACCAGCCCACCATATAGACACAGCCCACCACCACATAGACACAGCCCACCATAGACACAGCCCACCACCATATAGACACAGCCCACCACCATATAGACACAGCCCACCATATAGACACAGCCCACCACCCCACCATATAGACACAGCCCACCATATAGACACAGCCCACCACCATATAGACACAGCCCACCAGCCCACCATAAAGACACAGCCCACCACCACATAGACACAGCCCACCATATAGACACAGCCCACCACCATATAGACACAGCCCACCACCCCACCATATAGACACAGCCCACCACCCCACCATATAGACACAGCCCATAGTGTGTATATAGTGTATATAGAGTAGTGTATATAGTGTGTATATAGTGTGTATATAGTGTGTATATAGTGTGTATATAGTAGTGTATATAGTGTGTATATAGTAGTGTATAGACCTCCTCCTAGGCTTGCTGAGGGCGGGGGTCTTGGGCAGGTGAAGCGGCTCCTTCAGTGGCCCCTTCAGGTGGGTCATGCGGTCCTGGATCACCTCTCTCACGCTCTTTATCCACTCCTGCTTCACCTCCACACTGCTGGCCTACACACAGTACAGTATCGTCAGGGTACACCTTCAATTTATCATCTGGTTACACAGCACTGAGATTATAATGTCGTTATACAGTCAGATTATAATCTGGTTACACAACACTCAGATTATAATTTTGTTATACAGTCAGATTATAATCTGGTTACACAACACTCAGATTATAATTTTGTTATACAGTCAGATTATAATCTGGTTACACAGCACTCAGATTATAATTTTGTTATACAGTCAGATTATAATCTGGTTACACAGCACTCAGATTATAATGTCGTTATACAGTCAGATTATAATGTGGTTATACAGCACTCAGATTATAATGTCGTTATACAGTCATATTATAATGTGGTTACACAGCACTCAGATTATAATGTCGTTATACAGTCAGATTATAATCTGGTTACACATCACTCAGATTATAATGTCGTTATACAGTCAGATTATAATCTGGTTACACAGCACTCAGATTATAATGTCGTTATACAGTCAGATTATAATCTGGTTAGACAGCACTGAGATTATAATGTCGTTATACAGTCAGATTATAATCTGGTTACACATCACTCAGATTATAATGTCGTTATACAGTCAGATTATAATCTGGTTACACATCACTCAGATTATAATGTCGTTATACAGTCAGATTATAATTTGGTTACACAGCACTCAGATTATAATGTCGTTATACAGTCAGATTATAATCTGGTTACACAGCACTCAGATTATAATGTCGTTATACAGTCAGATTATAATCTGGTTACACAGCCCTCAGATTATAATTTCGTTATACAGTCAGATTATAATCTGGTTACACAGCACTCAGATTATAATGTCGTTATACAGTCAGATTATAATTTGGTTACACAGCACTCAGATTATTATGTCGTTATACAGTCAGATTATAATCTGGTTACACAGCACTCATATTATAATGTCGTTATACAGTCAGATTATAATCTGGTTACACAGCACTCAGATTATAATGTCGTTATACAGTCAGATTATAATCTGGTTACACAGCACTCAGATTATAATGTCGTTATACAGTCAGATTATAATCTGGTTACACAGCACTCAGATTATAATGTCGTTATACAGTCAGATTATAATCTGGTTACACAGCACTCAGATTATAATGTCGTTATACAGTCAGATTATAATCTGGTTACACAGCACTCAGATTATAATGTCGTTATACAGTCAGATTATAATCTGGTTACACAGCACTCAGATTATAATGTCGTTATACAGTCAGATTATAATCTGGTTACACAGCACTCAGATTATAATGTCGTTATACAGTCAGATTATAATCTGGTTACACAGCACTCAGATTATAATGTCGTTATACAGTCAGATTATAATCTGGTTACACAGCACTCAGATTATAATGTCGTTATACAGTCAGATTATAATCTGGTTACACAGCACTCAGATTATAATGTCGTTATACAGTCAGATTATAATCTGGTTACACAGCACTCAGATTATAATGTCGTTATGCAGTCAGATTATAATCTGGTTACACAGCACTCAGATTATAATGTCGTTATACAGTCAGATTATAATCTGGTTACACAGCACTCAGATTATAATGTCGTTATACAGTCAGATTATAATCTGGTTACACAGCACTCAGATTATAATGTCGTTATACAGTCAGATTATAATCTGGTTACACAGCACTCAGATTATAATGTCGTTATACAGTCAGATTATAATCTGGTTACACAGCACTCAGATTATAATGTCGTTATACAGTCAGATTATAATTTGGTAATACATTCAGAATACAACAAGATTGTAATCTGAATGTATCATCGGATTATAAAGTGGTTACACACCTTGAGGACGATTTTATTGTCGGAGGAGGGGGTCCGTCCGGCCCAGAGAGCCAGTTTGAGGGGGTCTCCCTCAATGTGCTCAGTCACACCCAGCTCTGAGGTCTGGTAGACAGGCAGACAGACACACAGACACACAGGAGGTGAGCAGACAGACACACAGACAGACAGGCAGGGGGTAAGCAGACACACAGACAGACAGACAGGCAGGGGGTAAGCAGACAGACAGACACACAGACAGACAGGCAGGGGGTAAGCAGACAGACACACAGACAGACAGGCAGGGGGTAAGCAGACAGACACACAGACAGACAGGGGATAAGCAAACAGACGGGATAAGCAGACAGACGGGATAAGCAGACAGACAGATGAAGTGTAGTCAGGAGAGGAAAACAAAAACAAGCACATAACAAGTCAGACATCTTTGCTATGGAACTCTGTTTGACCTTTGTGTTTGTATGTGTCTGTGTACATGTGTATATTTGTGTGTATATTTGTATATGAACCTGTAGTTTCTGTTTGTACTGGTACTTGGTCCTGCCAGCAGAGTCTCTGATCTCCTTACTGAAGACCAGACACATCTCAAACAGGAAGAGACGACGGTCCCTCCCCTTCCTGATCAGAGATTTAGGGTCCCACACCTGGAAACTGTCCTGCACAATCAACTCTCCCTGTACATCCAGGCTCTCCTCAAACCCTGGGGAGATGAGGAGGAGAGGAGAGGAGAGCAGAGGAGAGGAGAAGTGGGGAGAGAGAGGAGTGAGAAGTGGGGAGAGAGAGGAGAGGAGAGGAGAGGAGAGGAGAGGAGAGGAGAGGAGAGGAGAGGAGAGGAGAGGAGAGGAGAGGAGGAGGAGAGGGAGAGGGAGAGGAGAGGAGAGGAGTGAGAAGTGGGGAGAGAGAGGAGAGGAGAGGAGAGGAGAGGAGAGGAGAGGAGAGGAGAGGAGAGGAGAGGAGAGGAGAGGGAGGAGAGGAGAGGAGTGAGAAGTGGGGAGAGGAGAGGAGAGGTGGGGAGAGGAGAGGAGAGAGAGGAGAGGAGTGAGAAGTGGGGAGAGAGAGGAGAGGAGAGGAGAGGAGTGGAGAGGAGAGGGAGGAGAGGAGTGAGAAGTGGGGAGAGGAGAGGAGAGGAGAGGAGAGGAGAGGAGAGGTGGGGAGAGGAGAGGTGGGGAGAGGAGAGGAGTGAGAAGTGGGGAGAGAGAGGAGAGGAGAGGAGAGGAGAGGA
>JACYXH010000500.1:1167500-1185000 GCA_026745465.1 Lota lota | reverse complement strand
TACGGAGGTGATGGGCCTACAGGGTTAGGTACGGAGGTGATGGGCCTACAGGGTTAGGTACGGAGGTGATGGTCCTACAGGGTTAGGTACGGAGGTGATGGTCCAGTGTGTTTTAGTAAGCCCTGGGTTTTAGCCTATTTATTCAACCTTCCCTCTGAGCTCACCTCTCTTGGGGTTAAAAGTCAACACAAGTCGGTAAAACATTGGACAGGGCACTTGGATTCATTTAAAAGAACTAACCTATCTTAAACTAAGTTTGAACTGCACACAGTAACCATTTAACACCTGCATGTTTGTTTCAAGCACTTTGGTTTGATTGCAATAAAAGTGATTGATATCCGTGTTTAAGAATACCATCATCTATCTATAATCTATCTACTTTCTATCTCTCTAAAAAAAATCAGGGCTTCAGAGATATAGTGTATCTAAGGTGAATAGAATAGAGTATATATATATATATATATATATATATATATATATATATATATATATATATATATATATAAACACACACACTATATATGTATCTCTGGTTAATGTGTGTGTGTTTCTCACCCAGGTGACAAAACAGTGTCCAACATCTTCTGGTAGCTGTTCGTAGTTTACTAACTCCTTCAGAAAGATACTGGAGAACACACACACACACACACACACACACACACACACACACACACACACACACACACACACACACACACACACACACACACACACACACACACACACACACACACACACACACACACACACACACACACACACAAAGAAGTTGATAATGAGGTTGAATTGCCTAAAGAGGGGGCAAAACAGGGGAAGCACTACTCTAGGCAGCTTCTCATCTCTTGTTATGAAGTCCTAGATGTCCTGGATATATGGAAGCACTACTCTAGGCAGCTTCTCATCTCTTGTTATGAAGTCCTAGATGTCCTGGATATATGGAAGCACTACTCTAGGCAGCTTCTCATCTCTTGTTATGAAGTCCTAGATGTCCTGGATATATGGAAGCACTACTCTAGGCAGCTTCTCATCTCTTGTTATGAAGTCCTAGATGTCCTGGATATATGGAAGCACTACTCTAGGCAGCTTCTCATCTCTTGTTATGAAGTCCTAGATGTCCTGGATATATGGAAGCACTACTCTAGGCAGCTTCTCATCTCTTGTTATGAAGTCCTAGATGTCCTGGATATATGGAAGCACTACTCTAGGCAGCTTCTCATCTCTTGTTATGAAGTCCTAGATGTCCTGGATATATGGAAGCACTACTCTAGGCAGCTTCTCATCTCTTGTTATGAAGTCCTAGATGTCCTGGATATATGGAAGCACTACTCTAGGCAGCTTCTCATCTCTTGTTATGAAGTCCTAGATGTCCTGGATATATGGAAGCACTACTCTAGGCAGCTTCTCATCTCTTGTTATGAAGTCCTAGATGTCCTGGATATATGGAAGCACTACTCTAGGCAGCTTCTCATCTCTTGTTATGAAGTCCTAGATGTCCTGGATATATGGAAGCACTACTCTAGGCAGCTTCTCATCTCTTACTTGTTATGGAACTCATAAATGTCCTGGATATTTCCGAAGATGACCAGCTCCTTATTCACGATCCCAGCTGGAACCTCCTCCACTCCACTGGTCATCTCCCATAGGTAGGTCTGACAACAGACAGGTACACACACAGACAGGTACACACACAGGTAGAAACACAGACAGGTAGACACACAGACAGGTACACACACAGGTAGACACACAGACAGGTACACACACAGCCAGGTTCACACACAGGTAGACACACAGCCAAGTACACACACAGACAGGTACACACACAGGTAGACACACAGCCAAGTAAACACACAGCCAAGTACACACACAGGTAGACACACAGACAGGTAGACACACAGACAGGTACACACACAGGTACACACACAGGTAGAAACACAGACAGGTAGACACACAGACAGGTACACACACAGGTAGACACACAGACAGGTAGACACACAGGTAGACACACAGCCAGGTTCACACACAGGTAGACACACAGACAGGTACACACACAGGTAGACACACAGCCAAGTACACACACAGGTAGACACACAGCCAGGTTCACACACAGGTAGACACACAGCCAAGTAAACACACACACACAGGTAGACACACAGGTTGACACATAGACAGGTAGACACACAGCCAGGTACACACACAGGTAGGAAGACAGACATACAGACAGATGGGTAGACAAACAAATAGCCAGGTAACAGATTGACAGACAGGTAACAGACAGATAGACAGATAGACAAATAGACACACAGGTAGACAGACACACAGACAGGTAGGCACGACGCCAGACAGATGGAAAGACAGACAGACAGACAGGTAAACACACAGACAGGTAGACAAACAGGTAGAAAGTCAGACAGGTAGACACACAGACAGGTAGACAAACAGGTAGAAAGTCAGACAGGTAGACACACAGACAGGTAGACAAACAGGTAGAAAGTCAGACAGGTAGACACACAGACAGGTAGACACATCGGCAGGTAGGAACACAGGTAGACAGACAAACAGACAGACATACAAAGAGAGAGATAGGTGGACAGACAGGTAGACAGACACACATAGGTTAGAACACACATATACAGACGGACATACAGGTAGACAGACAGACATACAGGTAGACAGACGGATAGAGAGGTAGACAGACAGGAAGAGAGATAGTTAGAAGACAGCGTTGTTCTGAAACACTTTGTTAGCTGTACTGCTTTTAAAAAGGTGTTGTATGTTTGTTGATGTGGGTCATGCCTGTAGTTGTGTAGCTCTAGTGAATCCAATAAAGAGCGGGCTTATTTATAATGTCTTACCTCCAGACACTCATGTAGATCTCTAACGTAGGCCTTCTCTGTCTGGAGCAGCTCAGCCATGATGAACCTACACGCACGCACGCACGCACGCACGCACGCACGCACGCACGCACACACACGCACACACACACACACACACACACACACACACACACACACACACACAGTTGAAGCCTTATGTTGCATGTTTTTAATCTCTTTCTCCCTCTCCCTCTCCCTCTCTCTCTCTCTCTCACTCTTTTTTCCTGGCGGATTTCCTCTTCTCCTCGTTGATCTCATGGTTTGGGTCGCGGAGTTTAACTTCAGGGTCATCAGACAGACTGGCAGGGATGATGTCCAACTCTAAGTCCTTGTTGTCCTGACAACCACACACACACACGATGATGGGTTGTATTAGGGTTCAGAGGCAGCAGAAGGAGGTGTTTCTAGTGGCTATTTATATTATGAGTGTATGAGCATGTAGCGTTGTACCTGTGGTTCCAGTCCCAGGTGCCGGTACAGGTCCAGCCTGTACTGGCCCAGTCGCAGGCAGAAGTCTCGGTATCTCCGGTCCAGAGAGCTGACCCACCGCCTCAGCTCTGTGGAGTGGGCGTGGCCCTGCTCCACCAGCCCGTCCGCCAGGCGCACCAGCACCTCCACCTGGTCCCGGGTACGCTGGAGACACACAAACACACATATATACACACCAGCACCTCCACCTGGTCCACACACACACACACACATATATCCACCAGCACCTCCACCTGGTCCCGGGTACGCTGGAGACACACAAACACACATATATACACACCAGCACCTCCACCTGGTCCACACACACACACACACATATATCCACCAGCACCTCCACCTAGTCCACACACACACACACACACATATATCCACCAGCACCTCCACCTGGTCCCGGGTACGCTGGAGACACACACACACACACACATATATATACACACAAGCACCTCCACCTGGTCCACACACACACACATATATACACCAGCACCTCCACCTGGTCCACACACACACACACACACACACACATATATCCACCAGCACCTCCACCTGGTCCCGGGTATGCTGGAGACACACACACACACACACATATATATACACACCAGCACCTCCACCTGGTCCACACACACACACACACACACACACACACACACACACACACACACACACACACACACACACACACATATACACCATATTGCCAAAGGTTTTGGGACGCCTGCCTTTACATGCACATGAAGTTTAATGACATCCCGTTCTTAATCCGTAGGGTTTAATATGGAGTCTGCCCACCCTTTGCAGCTATAACAGCTTCAACTCTTCTGGGAAGGCTTTCCACAAGGTTTAGGAGTGTGTTTATGGGAATTGTTGACCATTCTTCTTGAAGCGCATTTGTGAGGTCAGGCACAGATGTTGGACGAGAAGGCCTGGCTCGCAGTCTCCGCTCTAATTCATCCCAAAGGTGTTCTATCGGGTTGAGGTCAGGACTCTGTGCAGGCCAGTCAAGTTCCTCCACACCAATCTCGCTCATCCATGTCTTTATGGACCTTGCTTTGTGCACTGGTGTGCAGTCATGTTGGAACAGGAAGGGGCCATCCCCAAACTGTTCCAACAAAGTTGGGAGCATGAAATTGTCCAAAATGTCTTGGTATGCTGAAGCATTAACAGTTCCTTTCACTGGAACTAAGGGGCCAAGCCCAACCCCACATCATAATCCCCCCCTCCACCAAACTTTACACTTGGCACAATGCAGTCAGGCAAGTACCGTTCTTCTGGCAACCGCCAAACCCAGACTTGTCCATCGGATTGCCAGAGAAGCGTGATTCGTCACTCCAGGGAACACGTCTCCACTGCTCTAGTGTCCAGTGGCAGTGTGCTTTACACCACTGCATCCGAAGCTTTGCATTGCACTTGGTGACTTAAGGCTTGGATGCAGCTGCTCGGCCATGGAAACCCATTCCATGAAGCTCTCTACGCACTGTTCTTGAGCTAATCTGAAGGCCACACAAAGTTTGGAGGTCTGTAGCTGTTGACTCTGCAGAAAGTTGGCGACTTCTGCGCACTGTGCACCTCAGCATGCGTTGACCCTGCTCTGTGATTTTACATGGCCTACCACGTACGTGGCTGAGTTTATGTTGTTCCCAATTGCTTCCACTTTGTTATAATGCCACTAACAGTTGGACATTTCCCGAATAGACTAATTGCACAGGTGGCAACCTATCACGGTACCACGCTTGAATTCACTGAGCTCCTGAGAGCGACCCATTCCTTCACAAATGTTTGTAGAAGCAGTCTGCATGTCTAGGTGCTTGATTTTATACACCTGTGTCAATGGAAGTGTTTGGAACACCTGAATTCAATGATTCAGAGGGGTGTCCCAAGACTTTTGGCAATATAGTGTATATATACACCAGCACCTCCACCTGGTCCACACACACACCAGCACCTCCACCTGGTCCATACACACACCCACACACACACATACACACCAGCACCTCCACCTGGTCCACATACACACACACATATATACACCAGCACCTCCACCTGGTCCACACACACACACACACACACACACACACACACACACACACACACACACACACACACACACACACACACACACACACACACACACACACACACACACACACACACACACAGCTTCTCTCTCTCCCTCTCTGTGTGCTGTGAGTTGGTTGTCTCTCTACCTTGGCCGACAGGGAGAACTGCTGGTGTTCCTGTAGGTCCTCAGATGGTCTGGGAGTTGAAAGATACCCCTCCCCTGTTTGCTGGATCCAGTCTAGAGCCTACACACGCAGACACACGCACATACACACACACGCACAAACACGCACACACACACACACACACACACACACAAACACACACACACACACACACACACACACACACACACACACACACACACACGCAAACAGAAAAGGTAAAAGTTTAACAGTTTCTGAGCATTGTGGAAACTAACCAACTAACCAGCACACTTTTCAACTAACCAACTAACCAGCACACTTTTCAACTAAACAGGATACTTTTCAACTAACCAACTAACCAGCACACTTTTCAACTAACCAACTAACCAGCACACTTTTCTTTCATTGAAACTGCCTCCATAGTATTCAAACATACTATATTTATATTTTAAATGACGTCCTTACTCAAGCCCACAGTGAGAAAAGGTGTATCTTCTTTTGTGTATTTGCTATATACTTACTTAACTTCTTTTCTGCCCTATACAAATCTACAGCTGGAGTTTCCTACAATAAAATAATTGGACATCCTTTTTTCATTGGATACCAACACAATTTCTCTAATTGGCTCAATTGTGGGGAAATAGTACCATAAGTAAAAAGCATTAATAAATACAGTCACTACCATTAGAAACCACAAGGGGGACAAAACCTTTAAAACAACATGAAAATCTGCCTGGCAACAGTCAAAGCTCTTACTCCAATGTATAATACGTATCATGTCATTTGAGGTGATGTTAGGGATCCAGGCACAACATTACTATCAAAAGCTTTCATGTACCTGGGGGAAAAGGAAATAGCTGTCCTAAATTCTTCAGTGAATGAGTCCTCACTGTAGGCCAGTGTGTGTGTGTGTGTGTGTGTGTGTGTGTGTGTGTGTGTGTGTGTGTGTGTGTGTGTGTGTGTGTGTGTGTGTGTGACCTGTTTGGCGCTGTGTAGGAACACCAGGTACTGTTGGCACTGGTCCAGCCGGCGTTTCTTCAGGGTCCAGAAGTGCAGAACTCTGTTCTCCCTCTGGAGCAGCTCGTTGAGGATAGCTACACACACACACACACACACACACACACACACACATTTATATACACACACACACACACACACACACACACACACACACACACACACACATATATAAACACTCACACAGACACACATATACACATTTATATATATATATATACACACACACACACACACACACTTATATATATACATACACACACACACACACACACACACACACACATAAACACTCACAGAGACACACATATACATTTATATAAACACACACATATATATAAACACTCACACAGACACACAAGTAGGTATCAGCAGTCATCATTTTATGTTGGTCAAAGCATTGGCGTAGCTAGTTGACCTCCTGACCTTTGACCTGCTGTTCGGGGGCTCTGGTGTGAGGGGTTCCCCCTGGAAGAGTGACGTTGTTCCTGTGGATGTACTTCAGGAAGACCTCCGCATTCCTCCTGGCCAGCGTGCACGCCTAGCACACGAGACGCGGTGCAACATGTTAGCACACGCATGCTAACCACATGTTAGCACACGCATGCTAACAACACCACACCACAAATACATCACACAACAGTGTCCCCACGTGTGTATACCTCTGTGTGCGGTGTGTGTTACCTTGAGGAAGGCCTCCTTCTGCTCCAGGTGTTTGCTGATGAGGGGGAGGAGCTGATCGCCCTCGGCAACAGAGTTGAGTTTGTCGTGACCCGAACACCAGTCCTCATCTCTTCGATACTCCAGCTCTAGACTCTCTAACACACTGCACACCTACACACACACACACACACACACACACACACACACACACACACACACACACACACACACACACACCAAAGAAGTATACAAACACAGCTTTTTGTCTTCATTTGAGTTCAGAACCCTTTAAATTGCAGTTCCAGTCTCAAAGGGCTTCTGTCTGTTAGTGCTTAAGGTTCCTAACACTATGAAGTATGGGTAGATCACCAGGTCACTAAAGGCCTTCTGTCTGTTAGTGCTTAAGGTTCCTAACACTATGAAGTATGGGTAGATCACCAGGTCACTAAAGGGCTTCTGTCTGTTAGTGCTTAAGGTTCCTAACACTATGAAGTATGGGTAGATCACCAGGTCACTAAAGGGCTTCTGTCTGTTAGTGCTTAAGGTTCCTAACACTATGAAGTATGGGTAGATCACCAGGTCACATGGTGGGTTTGACAGTCCTTAGTCAAGGCTAACTTGTGAAAGGACCCAGTTTGATGTTCAAAAGGTGTACGACTCTAACGTCACTGAAGATGACAAATAGAGCAATGTGTTGATTCTCAATTTAGTTAACATTCCATCTCAAATAAATGCTATGTATGTATGTGTGTGTAAAGTGTGTGTACCTATTCAGGAGTGTTGTACAGAGGACGGTGCGAGAGTGTAGTGTGTGTGATGTGTGTAGTGCGTGTAGTGTGTGTAGTGTGTGTATGTGTGTAGTGTGTGTGTGTGTGAGTATAGTGTGTGTATAGTGTGTGTGTGTGTGTGTGTGTAGTGTGTGTATAGTGTGTGTAGTGTGTGTAGTGTGTGTATAGTGTGTAGTGTGTGTATAGTGTGTAGTGTGTGTAGTGTGTGTATAGTGTGTATAGTGTGTAGTGTGTGTATAGTGTGTAGTGTGTATAGTGTGTGTATAGTGTGTGTATAGTGTATGTATAGTGTGTGAGGTGTGTGTAGTGTGTGTATAGTGTGTGTAGTGTGTAGTGTGTGTATAGTGTGTAGTGTGTAGTGTGTGTACCTGCTCGGAGGTCTTGTAGAAGGCCACTGAGGCGTTGACCAGCTTCAGCCGGTCCTCCATCTTCAGCATCAGCTGCTGCCAGTTCACCGCCACCTCCTCCGCACACAGACGGATGGCCTCAGGGTCATAGTGCCCCGCCTGCAGGAGCACCTACACACACAGTCTCTGATGAGGCATTTCTTCATCGTATTTGCACACAGTGGAGCGGCCGGCTACCCAGGGGAGAGCAGAGAACCTATCCGGTCAAAGAGCAGAGGATGACGGCCATGTTGGTACAGCTTCAGAAGCCTTACTCTGATCTGAGCGCCGTAGCATCTTTAGTGACCAGAGGGGTCATGACCTTCTGAAAGACAGGTGCGCATGGACAGGACAGAGTCTCTGTCCTGGGGCTTTGGGGATATTACATGGGCTAGAGGGATAAGCGCCACCTACTGGCCCTCCAACACCACTACCAGGACCAACTGGTCTCCCGTCCACGGACGGACTGGGACCAGTGCTAAGCTTCCAGAGAAACCAGCAGTGATAGGACCTGGTGCTTTGTAATAACATAGAAATACACATCATAATGGGAGGAAATAGAGAGGAGGAAAGAAGTAAAGAGGAGGTGTAGAGAGAGGAGTAGAGAGGAGGAGAGAGTGTGTACCTCAGCCTTCTGTTGGACCTGCAGTGCGCTCTGATGGGTCTTCTGGAGGGAGTTAGCGTGGAACAGGGACTGAGGAGAGAGGTGGAGGAGAAGAGAGGTGGAGGAGGAGAGATAGGAGAAAGTCTTTTAGCAGAAGCTTTTATCCACACAAGGTGCACACACTGTGCACAACATATCCTAGTGTGAGTGTGTGTGTGTGTGTGTGTGTGTACCTCTATAGCCATCTGAAAGTGTTCATGTTCTCTCTGCAGCTGTTCAGCTTCAGACAGAGAACTGGCGTTCACCAGACTGGCGTTCATCATGGACTCCCCGTTACGGATCCAGCCTAGCACCTAGACAAAACACCTGTTAGCCTAGCACCTAGCCTAGCACCTAGACAAAACACCTGTTAACCTAGCACCTAGACAAAACACCTGTTAGCCTAGCACCTAGCCTAGCACCTAGACAAAACACCTGTTTGCCTAGCACCTAGACAAAACACCTGTTAGCCTAGCACCTAGACAAAACACCTGTTAGCCTAGCACCTAGACAAAACACCTGTTAGCCTAGCACCTAGCCTAGCACCTAGACAAAACACCTGTTAACCTAGCACCTAGACAAAACACCTGTTAGCCTAGCACCTAGACAAAACACCTGTTAGCCTAGCACCTAGCCTAGCACCTAGACAAAACACCTGTTAACCTAGCACCTAGACAAAACACCTGTTAGCCTAGCACCTAGCCTAGCACCTAGACAAAACACCTGTTAGCCTAGCACCTAGCCTAGCACCTAGACAAAACACCTGTTAACCTAACACCTAGACAAAACACCTGTTAGCCTAGCACCTAGCCTAGCACCTAGACAAAACACCTGTTAACCTAGCACCTAGACAAAACACCTGTGAGCCTAGCACCTAGACAAAACACCTGTTAGCCTAGCACCTAGCCTAACACCTAGAAAAAACACCTGTTAACCTAGCACCTAGACAAAACACCTGTTAGCCTAGCACCTAGACAAAACACCTGTTAGCCTAGCACCTAGCCTAACACCTAGAAAAAACACCTGTTAACCTAGCACCTAGACAAAACACCTGTTAGCCTAGCACCTAGACAAAACACCTGTTAGCCTAGCACCTAGCCTAGCACCTAGACAAAACACCTGTTAGCCTAGCACCTAGAAAAAACACATTCATGATATGAACCTACCTAGACCCTCCTACCTGTTAGCCTAACACCTAGCAAGAGGCAGACATTATTTATGCTAGCCTACCAGTTAGCTTTCCTCCTTCTAAACATACGTCAAATTACACACCTGTATTACTACAGGTGTGATATAAGACCCTCCCCCTACCTGTATGACTACAGGTGTGATATAAGACCCTCCCCTACCTGTATGACTACAGGTGTGATATAAGACCCTCCCCCTACCTGTATGACTACAGGTGTGATATAAGACCCTCCCCCTACCTGTATGACTACAGGTGTGTTATAAGACCCTCCCCCTACCTGTATGACTAAAGGTGTGATATAAGACCCTCCCCCTACCTGTGGGCCTACAGGTGTGATATAAGCCCCTCCCCTACCTGTGGGCCTACAGGTGTGATTCAAGCCCCTCCCCTACCTGTGGGCCTACAGGTGTGATACAGGCCCCTCCCCCTACCTGTATGACTACAGGTGTGATACAGGCCCCTCCCCCTACCTGTATGACTACAGGTGTGATACAGGCCCCTCCCCCTACCTGTATGACTACAGGTGTGATACAGGCCCCTTCCCCTACCTGTGGGCCTACAGGTGTGATACAGGCCCCTCCCCCTACCTGTGGGCCTACAGGTGTGATACAAGCCCCTCCCCCTACCTGTGGGCCTGCAGGTGTGATACAGGCCCCTCCCCCTACCTGTTGGACCTCAGCCTGTAGGTGAGTGAGCTGCAGGTGCTGCTCCAGGCGGGCGTGGCTGATCTCGGCGCTGAGCTCCACTTCCTGCTGCCTCTCGTGGAGGAACTCCAGCAGCTCCTGCACCTGGGAGGCCAGGTCTGGCTCCTTCTCACTAGTTAGCTCCATTCCTGGTGAGAGAGACAGAGACAGACAGAGAGAGAGATAGAGAGAGCGACAGAGAGAGACAGAGAGAGAGACAGAGAGAGAGACAGAGAGAGACAGAGAGAGAGACAGAGAGAGACAGAGAGAGAGATAGAGAGAGCGACAGAGAGAGACAGAGAGAGACAGAGAGAAAGACAGAGAGAGACAGAGAGAGAGACAGAGAGAGAGACAGAGAGAGAGACAGAGAGAGAGAAACAGAGAGAGACACAGAGAGAGAGACAGACAGAGAGAGACAGAGAGACAGACAGAGACAGAGATGGAGAGAGAGAGACAGATAGACAGACAGAGACAGAGACAGAGAGAGACAGAGAGACAGACAGAGAGACAGACAGAGAGAGAGAGACAGAGAGACAGACAGAGAGACAGACAGAGAGAGAGAGACAGAGAGATAGAGACAGAGAGAGACAGAGACATACAGAGAAACCAGACAGAGAAAGACCAGACATAGAGAGAGATAGATAGAAAAAGAGAAATAAAGCAAGAGAAAGTTAGATAATAGAGTTGTAGTTGTACTATTTTAACAGTGTGTATTAGGCATTAGGCATCCACAACTGTATATTGACCAGTATGTGTGTACAATTCTGTTCTGAAAGTGAATGTTGAAATAAAAAAGTAAATTAAGAAAGTTAAGAATTATGTATTTGTGGATTGTGAAATATTTGTGTGGATATCATTTATAAATAAAGATTTGTGGATCAGGGTACCCATCTCCAAAATATGACTCCAATAGACCCCTGGCTTCCATGTATTCTGCCTGGGCCCCATATGCTGACAGCAGTGAACCAGAGCTTCAGATGATATCAGCGTTGACTGCTGTCAGCATTCCCATCAGTGGAAGAATCCAACACTCTAATAAATGAGCAAACAGAAATAGCCTTTGTTGCTCGGTCACTTCGGTTTGTTTTGTTATACATTCGTAAGAAAAGTGTTTTCTGTAATTCTTCCAAGGTTTGTAGGTTTGGTTTTGCCATCTATTGGTTTTGATTGAGACTGCTGGTTGCTAGAACACGCACCTGCTTTTGGATCTAAAATGTGTTAAGTCTGTAGTCTTCTTACACAGACAGGGGTTCTCTCAGTGGAAAAAGGGTCAACATTTTTCAAGTTCTTTGGTCCCTTCTTCGCCTTGCATCTATGTAGGCCTACATTCCCTCCCTTGGTGTCTTTGGGCTTGAATTTGGCCCTCATATTCCTTTGATACTTTGAGTTATGCAGAGGATGCTGCGATTTGACAATCAATATCAAACTTGCTGCTTAGCTTCAATGCCTTTGTGCCAAAAGCTTCAGCTCTCATTTTAAAGAGGAAGTGGATGAAAGTTGACTTTGAACAAGGAATGCATCGTCCTCGGATCCGTCTTCTCCATGGCACATGGAGCTTCCATCCGAAAATGGAGAACTTCAGTTCCCATTTCTTTGACCTTTTATATAAACTCTTAAGATGAGCAAATCTTTTGGTCAAACCAATCAGCATAATCACCTTTCATCAATCATAATAAGGCTTGCACGGATCTATGAATCTCAACAAATTCATTTACTGAAATTTCAAATGCAAGGCTGGGAACATGCACTTGTTCCACATTGCCTTTATTATCCATGAACGCTTTTATTTCATTTTGTTTCCTCGTCAATATGGCCCGCTTGGCTCTGCGCGAGCCAACATGCTCGGTAAGAACTCATCCAGAGCGGCTTCTCCTCTCCCTTCTGACACGTTTACAAGTTCATAGTCCACCACAGTATTTTGCAGAGCGGAAAACTGTTTAATCAACAGACTAGAAACGTTGTGATCCAATTTCAGATGAACAGACACACCAATTTATTTCCAGTCAATTACACCCAGTGTGCACACACACAGTGTGCACACACACAGTGTGCACACACACAGTGTACACACACACAGTGTACACACACACAGTGTACACACACAGTGTACACACACACAGTATACACACACACAGTGTGTACACACACACAGTGTGTACACACACACTGTTTGTACACACACACTGTTTTCTCCCCTTAGGAACCATTCTAAGAGAACATGGCGTCTCTTTCCACTGATATTGATGACACACAAATGTACCTGCCGTTGAAACGGAATGATGCAAACTCTTTTAAACAACTGTTGGATTGTCTTAAGGACATCACAGCTTGGTTGGCCTTAACCTTTCTAAACTTTAATGAGAGTAAAACTGAAGTCCTGATACTTGTTCCTGATGGTTCCTGTGATGTTCCTCACATGGACCTGTGTTCCCTGGAACCACATGAACAACCCAGTGTACAGAATCTGGGTGCGGTAATGGACACTCATTTGAAATTGGACCAAAAGATAAACTCAGTGGTCAAATCGAGCTTTTTCCAGCTGAGGCTCTTATCCAAGGTCAAGCCCTTTTTATGGGTTAATGATTTAGAAAGGGTTATACATGCTTTCGTCTCCTCCCCACAAACAATGGCTTTACAGAGGAGTGCCTGCCTCAGGGTGAATGTCTGTCACAGATCTAGTACCTTAGTAAGAAAAGAAATAACCAGATGCTATGCTGCTATAAATGTCCCTTATAGTTTTGATGTCGGGATGTTCCTGGTGGGTGGTCATTAGGTATACAACTTGTACATGTCAAACCACAATGCATGACTATCCAACGGCAAAGTCTTTATTTTGGACTATTTCACCATATCCCCTGCTCCAAAACTTTACCATAATACATATCACCATACTATAAAATGTATAAATAAGATGTCGGAAAAATGATGATGTACTTGTTAACAGTACACGTTTGCACCCTAGTGTGTCCCTGATGACCTCCATGATGTACTGGGTCCTGGTGTGTGTGTGTAGTGTGTGTATGTAGTGTGTGTATGTAGTGTGTGTATGTAGTGTGTGTATCTAGTGTGTGTATGTAGTGTGTGTATGTAGTGTGTGTATGTAGTGTGTACCTGATGCTGGACCTCCATGATGTACTGGGTCCTGGTGTGTGTATCTAGTGTGTGTGTAGTGTGTGTATGTAGTGTGTGTATGTAGTGTGTGTATGTAGTGTGTGTATCTAGTGTGTGTATGTAGTGTGTGTATGTAGTGTGTGTACGTAGTGTGTGTATGAGGTGTGTGTATGTAGTGTGTGTATGTAGTGTGTGTATGTGTGTGTGTATGTAGTGTGTGTATGTAGTGTGTATGTAGTGTGTGTATGTAGTGTGTGTATGTAGTGTGTGTATGTAGTGTGTGTATGTAGTGTGTGTATGTGTGTGTGTACGTAGTGTGTGTATGTAGTGTGTACCTGATGCCTGGACCTCCATGATGTACTGGGTCCTGGTGTGTGTGTGTAGTGTGTGTATGTGTGTGTGTATGTAGTGTGTGTATGTGTGTGTGTATGTAGTGTGTGTATGTAGTGTGTATGTAGTGTGTGTATGTAGTGTGTGTATGTGTGTGTGTATGTAGTGTGTGTATGTAGTGTGTATGTAGTGTGTGTATGTAGTGTGTGTATGTAGTGTGTGTATGTAGTGTGTGTATGTGTGTGTGTACGTAGTGTGTGTATGTAGTGTGTACCTGATGCCTGGACCTCCATGATGTACTGGGTCCTGGTGTGTGTATGTAGTGTGTGTATGTGTGTGTGTATGTAGTGTGTGTATGTGGTGTGTACCTGATGCCTGGACCTCCATGATGTACTGGTGCAGGTCCTGTCCCTGTTGCAGGACCTCGTAGGTCATGTGCTTCATTGCCGTCTTCCTCTCCGTGTGTCTCTTCAGCCGCTGCTCGGCCACGGCCACGTCGTCGGCCACGCCCCCTGCAGACATCCCGCCCCCTGCTGTTCCGCCCACATCGCCCGCCTGCCGGGACAGGTCCTCCTTCCACGCATCCAGTTCTGCCGTCACCTGGAGGGGAAAGCTTAGCATCTTACAAGCTAGGTAAGAGCTGCCTCCAGGGTGTACTGCTGGAGGATGTGTTAGCATAGCATCTAGATACCTCCAGGGTGTACTGCTGGAGGATGTGTTAGCATAGCATCTAGATACCTCCAGGGTGTACTGCTGGAGGATGTGTTAGCATAGCATCTAGATACCTCCAGGGTGTACTGCTGGAGGATGTGTTAGCATAGCATCTAGATACCTCCAGGGTGTACTGCTGGAGGATGTGTTAGCATAGCATCTAGATACCTCCAGGGTGTACTGCTGGAGGATGTGTTAGCATAGCATCTAGATACCTCCAGGGTGTACTACTGACGATGTGTTAGCATAGCATCTAGATACCTCCAGGGTGTACTACTGACAATGTGTTAGCATAGCATCTAGATACCTCCAGGGTATACTACTGACAATGTGTTAGCATAGCATCTAGATACCTCCAGGGTATACTACTGACAATGTGTTAGCATAGCATCTAGATACCTCCAGGTTATACTACTGACAATGTGTTAGCTTAGCTTAGCGTCTAGCCAGTGAGCTAATTGGTCTACCTCCAGGGTGTACTGCTGTAGGATGCGTAGCTGCAGGAAGACATCTAGCTTGATCTTGCGTTCATGGAACAGCTCCTCCATTTGGGCCTGGGCCTCATCAAGTTGCTGCAGCACCCCCTGGATGTGGGCAATGGAACTGCAGTGGGGCGTCCTACTGGTGCACATGGCTGCATCTCTACGCACACACACACACACACACACACACACACACACACATTCTTTATTTACTCAATATTGATTTTGTTGATGCTGGTGATAGTTGTTGATATGATGGTAGTGATGATGATTATGGTGATTGTCATCATGGTGATATTGATGAAGGTGATGGCAGTAGTGATGGTGATGGTAGTCATGGGGATTGTAGTCATGTCGGTGGTGATGGTGATAGTAGTCAGGTGGATGATAGTCCTGGTGACCCTGGTGATGGTAGTCATTGTGAAGATGGTGATGGTAGTCATGGTCATGATGATGGTAGTCATGGTGATGATGATGGTGATGGTAGTCATGGTGATGATGATGATGGTGATGGTAGTCACGGTGATGATGATGGTGATGGTAGTCACGGTGATGATGATGGTGATGGTAGTCATGGTGATGATGATGGTGATGGTAGTCATGGTGATATGATGGTGATGGTAGTCATGGTGATGATGATGGTGATGGTAGTCATTGTGATGATGATGGTAGTCATGGTGATGATGATGGTGATGGTAGTCATGGTGATGATGATGGTGATGGTAGTCATGGAGGTATGATGGTGATGGTAGTCATGGTGATGATGATGGTGATGGTAGTCATGGTGATGATGATGGTGATGGTAGTCATGGTGATGGTGATGGTAGTCATGGTGATGATGATGGTGATGGTAGTCATGGTGATAGTGTTTCATCCTGTGTGTGAGCGGAGATGAGGGGTGCTGACCTCAGCTGCTGCATCAGCCCTTCCCCCTCCTTGATGACGTTCAGCGTGGCGTCAAGCGTTGAGCTCTGCTGCTGCTGGAACTGCTGCACCAGCAGCTGCACCTCCTCCACCACCTCACTCTGCACCTCCTCCAGGAGCTCCTTCTGAAGCTCCTCCATCCAGCTCCACAGCTTCACACACACACACATATTTAATCATAGATTATAGATTGATCCATAATAGTTTTGTTGAAGGGATACGCATAGATATGTTGATTGGCATCATCAACAGATATTTTAAGTTTTTTCATCATTGTGCTTGTGATTTATTAGGCTATCACAGGTAGCCTAATAAATCACAGTGTATAAGTGCTGAATATCTCTACACATATGTATACTACCTTTGGAAAGTGATTAAAAGTGTATTCCCTCACATGACCAGGAGCTAGGCTACTGTAACTCTGCAAGTCAATGGAAGCGGCTAACGGAGAGCTAATGCTAACCCAGCGAACTCCCCTTCTGGTCGCACAATGATGATTTGGAATTGAACAACTCATCTGAGAACTTTAAACAACTCGTCTGTATGGTGTGTTTACGTGTGTGTGTGTGGTGTACACACAGGCAAACACCAACTGACAGGTATCTTGGCGTATCCCTTTAGGTGATGAGCTACAGAGTAACTGTCTCTTTCCATCGGTTACTCCCAAAGTGACTGATGACTGTTGCCATGGTTGGTCTCCATGGTAACGTCCCAGCATGCAGAAAAAGGCGTGTGTCTGTGCCTGCATGCGTGTGGACCTCCTGGTGTGTGTGTGTACCTCCTTGGTGTGTGCGTGTGTACCCCCTGGTGTGTGTGTGTGTGTGTGGACATACTGGTGTGTGTGTGTACCTCCTGGTGTGTGTGTGTGTGTGGACATACTGGTGTGTGTGTGTGTGTGTGTGTGTGTGTGTGTGTGTGTGTACCTCCTTGGTGTGTGTGTGTGTGTACCCCCTGGTGTGTGTGTGTGTGTGGACATACTGGTGTGTGTGTGTGTACCTCCTGATGTGTGT
>JACYXH010000500.1:1152500-1160000 GCA_026745465.1 Lota lota | reverse complement strand
CTCTCTCTCTCTCTCTCTCTCTCTCTCTCTCTCTCTCTCTCTCTCTCTCTCTCTCTCTCTCTCTCTCTCTCTCTCTCTCTCTCTCTCTCTCTCTCTCTATGCTAGATGATAGCTGGCCATGCTTAATGCTAAGAAGTCAAATTCATCATGGCAGCACTTCCAACCTGTCCATGTATCGTTTGAGTCTGTTACTACAGCCAATCCGGTCTCTCCTCAGCCTGTTACTACAGCCAATCCGGTCTCTCCTCAGCCTGTTACTACAGCCAATCCGGTCTCTCCTCAGCCTGTTACTACAGCCAATCACGAGTCCCCTCTCATCAGATCTGACCTTCTCGGCGTCCTGCTCGTAGAGGCGGAGCTGGAAGCACTGGTCCAGCTTGAGCTTCCTGGAGCTCCAGCTCTGGTGGAGGTGCTGGCGTGTGGAGTGCAGCTTATCCAGCAGACTGGCCACCTGGGGGGTGAGAGAGTCCAGTCACGGCCTGCACCTGACCTCAGGACCGTCCACCTTTAGGTGAGCCGAGGCCAGGACCAGGACCAGGACCAGGCCTGTTCCCCTTTAGGTGAGCCGAGGTCAGGACCAGGACCAGGACCAGGCCTGTTCCCCTTTAGGTGAGCCGAGGTCAGGACCAGGACCAGGACCAGGCCTGTTCCCCTTTTGGTGAGCCGAGGTCAGGACCAGGACCAGGCCCGTTCCCCTTTTGGTGAGCCGAGGCCAGGACCAGGACCAGGCCCGTTCCCCTTTTGGTGAGCCGAGGCCAGGACCAGGACCAGGCCCGTTCCCCTTTTGGTGAGCCGAGGTCAGGACCAGGACCAGGCCCGTTCCCCTTTTGGTGAGCCGAGGTCAGGACCAGGACCAGGCCCGTTCCCCTTTTGGTGAGCCGAGGTCAGGACCAGGACCAGGCCCGTTCCCCTTTTGGTGACGCTGTGGTACGTGGTGCATTCCACCGCATTGCCCAAGATAATGGCAATGCAAGCGGGGTGCCCCAAACCCGTGTTGTGAAAAAGGACGCACGTCTTGGTCCAGCTGTACTGGTGCCGGTGGAGAGAAGAGCTACAGATCTCCCACTAGCCGCCAGGAGGCTGATTGGGACACTAGGGGATGGATTGCGATAGGAGCAGGGGTTATAGAGGTCATAGGGGCCATTTAAAGCTTAGTGTTTTCATCAAACATAATTCATCTCCAGACAGCTAAATGATATTCTTGGTACCAAGATATCTCCTATTAGTGGAAGCAGCCTATTAGAGGGGGCTGGACAGAATCACATATGTAAACGTTTCGTCCCAAAACTGTTCTTTTTGTTGTTGCTTTCAACGTGGTAATATGTCTTATGTGATCGTCAACATATTAATCTATGCCATTTTATCACTGTTTAGAGAAGACTGGAGTCAAAGTCTCCCCAAAACACCGTGTGAACGTTCCACTGTGCTTTGAACGCAGGTAACGGTCGTGACGCCCAAGCACCCGTTAGTATTCTCATCGACGCCACGACCACGGGACACAGGCGGCGAGGTGTGTGTGGACGTGTGGAGCTCCGTCTGGCCAGCGGTGGACCGCGGCGTCCGAGAGAGGGTCACGCTTCCCGGACCCCTGTTGTGTAACGCTACGCCGTGTGTGGACGTGTGGCGCTCCGTCTGAGAAGTGGTTCATTTTGATCCCAAAGAAATACATGTGGAGGATCTACAAACCAAAGCTAGCTGATTCACACTCACTGCTGCACTATTTCCCATGATGCATGCAGAGCGGGATTCATCCAACAGAGATGGGGGGCCATGCGGGCTCTTTATGCAGATGACCTGTCCCAGGTAGAGCCTAACATACACACATCAGCCCATACATCACGGCTCATAATGATCTTCCCCCTATTCTCTACTTGTTCCCTAAATAGTGTACTACATAGTGTTAACTATATAGGTATTAGGGAATGAGGGAACAAGTGGACAAGATCAATCCCGGCCATAGAGATATTTAACACAGTGTTGAGGTTGCAGGTCAGAGGTCAGAGCACCTTGGGCACCAGGCTCTGGAAGTCAGTCGAGCCAGAGATGCAGTTCCTCCCAGAGAAGCCATCACTGGAGCGGATACACTGGAGCAGACGCTGGCCCTCCTGGTCCAACTCCTCCACAGGAGCCTTCAGGACCTGTGGAGGAGAGGAGAGGAGAGGAGAGGAGAGGAGAGGAGAGGAGAGGAGAGGAGAGGAGAGGAGAGGAGAGGAGAGGAGAGGAGAGGAAGCTTGATTGTTTGCATAATGGCAGTGGCACTATCCCCTGATATTTTCACAGTAGAGCACATGCTAGACCAATGGTCTAGAAGGATCCACAATGTCAGGAGAAAACAATGTCTACAGTTCGGTAGCATTTCTAAACCATTAAAGGTGATCCACAAAAGGCGAACGCACACGGTGTCAACAGCAGCGGTCATGTCATGTCACCAGCAGTCAGCTGGTCAGCAGTCCAGCGGTCACACCACTCGCGCTGGTGGAAAGGGTTCTCTCGGTGCTCTGCAGCGCATTTCTGCTGTTAGCTGGAAACCATCATCCACATGGATGTTAAATGGTAAATCTGTCAAACGCTTCCACAGTCTCTTCATCGACGAGGCTTTTGTCGTGACGGGATGTGAATAGGTTTGTAATCCGACAGAACGGAGCTCAGCATCTCCACAGAGACCGGCCACACTGACTTCATAGGTTATATTCATTACGCTACGTTATACTAGTCTATATTAGAGGATATAAGGCTAATAGTAGCCAAACGGAATGCAGATGCTGACAGGGACATTGTCGCGTTACTTTGCTGTGAGAGGCGGTCTCTCATTCAGCTATAGACAGCTGTGGGGAACCCTGGGAGGACAATCGATCGTAGCGTTTGAACCACCAGGAATCAGGCATCACTGATACATGAACCAACATATCAGACATGATTTGACCATCAGTAGATGATGGGTGTGGTCTGGCGAATCAGATGAGACCCCCCTAATACAAAGATGTAAATATATGTAATATATATGATTCATATAAAGTGATATGTACCTTCTTCCTGAGCAGGGTGTGCTCCTCGATGAGTCGCCGAGAGGCTTCTACATCCAGCGGGAAGTCCTTCTTAGACAGGAGCTCCTACACACACACACACACACACACACACACACACACACACACACACACACACACACACACACACACACACACACACACAGACACACACACACACACACACACACACACACACACAACATACACACACACACACACACACACACACACACACACACACACACACACACACACACACACACACACACACACACTGTGTCTTTCTGTCTTTGTGTGTGTATTATTATTATTCTACATGCAACCTTTCTAGTATAGCCAGCAGATGAGCAGTTTGTGTGTATTAGTGTGTGCATTAATGTGTGTATGAGTGTGTGTGAGAGTGTGTTATCAGTGTCTGTGTGAGTGTGTGTATCAGTGTTTGTGTCAGTGTGTGTGTGTGTGTGTGTGTGTGTGTGTGTGTGTGTGTGTATTATCAGTGTCTGTGTGAGTGTGTGTATCAGTGTTTGTCAGTGTGTGTGTGTGTGTGTGTGTGTATTATCAGTGTTTGTGTGAGTGTGTGTATCAGTGTCTGTGTCTGTGTGTGTGTCTGAGTGTGTGTGTGTTATCAGTGTTTGTGTGTGTGTTAGTATGTATTCGTGTATGTGTGAGTGTGTGTAAGAGTGTGTTATCAGTGTCTGTGTGAGTGTGTGTTTCAGTGTCTGTGTCAGTGTGTGTGTGTGTGTATTATCAGTGTGTGTGTGAGTGTGTGGTAATGTGTACCAGTGTATGTGTGAATGTGTGTGAGTGTGTGTGTAAGTGTGTGGTAGTGTGTGGTAGTGTACCATTGTGTGTGTGAGTGTGAGGTAGTGTGTGGTAGTGTGTACCAGTGTGTGTGTGAGTGTGAGGTAGTGTGAGATAGTGTGTGGTAGTGTGTGTGGTAGTGTGAGGTAGTGTGTGGTAGTGTGTACCAGTGTAAGTGTGAGTGTGAGGTAGTGTGTGTGTGTAAGTGTGTGGTAGTGTGTGGTAGTGTGTACCAGTGTGTGTGAGTGTGAGGTAGTGTGTGGTAGTGTGTACCAGTGTGTGTGTGAGTGTGAGGTAGTGTGTGGTAGTGTGTACCAGTGTGTGTGTGAGTGTGTGGTAGTGTGTACCAGTGTGTGTGTGTGAGTGTAAGGTAGTGTGTGGTAGTGTGTACCAGTGTGTGTGTGTGTGTAAGTGTGTGGTAGTGTGTGGTAGTGTGTACCAGTGTGTGTGAGTGTGAGGTAATGTGTGGTAGTGTGTACCAGTGTGTGTGTGAGTGTGAGGTAGTGTGTGGTAGTGTGTACCAGTGTGTGTGTGTGTGTGGTAGTGTGTACCAGTGTGTGTGTGTGAGTGTAAGGTAGTGTGTGGTAGTGTGTACCAGTGTGTGTGTGAGTGTGAGGTAGTGTGTGGTAGTGGGTACCAGTGTGTGTGTGAGTGTGTGGTAGTGTGTACCAGTGTGTGTGTGTGAGTGTGAGGTAGTGTGTGGTAGTGTGTACCAGTGTGTGTGTGAGTGTGAGGTAGTGTGTGGTTGTGTGTACCAGTGTGTGTGTGAGTGTGAGGTAGTGTGTGGTAGTGTGTACCAGTGTGTGAGTGTGAGGTAGTGTGTGGTAGTGTGTACCAGTGTGTGAGTGTGAGGTAGTGTGTGGTAGTGTGTACCAGTGTGTGTGTGAGTGTGAGGTAGTGTGTGGTAGTGTGTACCAGTGTGTGTGATTGTGAGGTAGTGTGTGGTAGTGTGTACCAGTGTGTGTGTGAGTGTGAGGTAGTGTGTGGTAGTGTGTACCAGTGTGTGTGTGAGTGTGAGGTAGTGTGTGGTAGTGTGTACCAGTGTGTGTGAGTGTGAGGTAGTGTGTACCAGTGTGTGTGTGAGTGTGAGGTAGTGTGTGGTAGTGTGTACTAGTGTGTGTGAGTGTGAGGTAGTGTGTGGTAGTGTGTACCAGTGTGTGAGTGGGAGGTAGTGTGTGGTAGTGTGTACCAGTGTGTGTGAGTGTGAGGTAGTGTGTGGTAGTGTGTACCAGTGTGTGAGTGTGAGGTAGTGTGTGGTAATGTGTACCAGTGTGTGAGTGTGAGGTAGTGTGTGGTAGTGTGTACCAGTGTGTGAGTGTGAGGTAGTGTGTGGTAGTGGGTACCAGTGTGTGTGGTAGTGTGAGGTAGTGTGTGGTAGTGTGAGGTAGTGTGTACCAGTGTGTGTGAGTGTGAGGTAGTGTGTGGTAGTGTGTACCAGTGTGTGAGAGTGTGAGGTAGTGTGTGGTAGTGGGTACCAGTGTGTGTGAGTGTGAGGTAGTGTGAGGTAGTGTGAGGTAGTGTGTGGTAGTGTGTACCAGTGTGTGTGAGTGTGAGGTAGTGTGTGGTAGTGTGTACCAGTGTGTGTGAGTGTGAGGTAGTGTGTGGTAGTGGGTACCAGTGTGTGTGAGTGTGAGGTAGTGTGAGGTAGTGTGTGGTAGTGTGTACCAGTGTGTGTGGTAGTGTGAGGTAGTGTGTGGTAGTGGGTACCAGTGTGTGTGAGTGTGAGGTAGTGTGAGGTAGTGTGAGGTAGTGTGTACCAGTGTGTGAGTGTGAGGTAGTGTGTGGTAGTGTGAGGTAGTGTGTACCAGTGTGTGAGTGTGAGGTAGTGTGTGGTAGTGGGTACCAGTGTGTGTGAGTGTGAGGTAGTGTGAGGTAGTGTGAGGTAGTGGTACCAGTGTGTGTGAGTGTGAGGTAGTGTGTGGTAGTGTGTACCAGTGTGTGTGAGTGTGAGGTAGTGTGTGGTAGTGTGTACCAGTGTGTGAGTGTGAGGTAGTGTGTGGTAGTGGGTACCAGTGTGTGTGAGTGTGAGGTAGTGTGTGGTAGTGGGTACCAGTGTGTGTGAGTGTGAGGTAGTGTGTGGTAGTGTGTACCAGTGTGTGAGTGTGAGGTAGTGTGTGGTAGTGGGTACCAGTGTGTGTGAGTGTGAGGTAGTGTGTGGTAGTGGGTACCAGTGTGTGTGAGTGTGAGGTAGTGTGTGGTAGTGGGTACCAGTGTGTGTGAGTGTGAGGTAGTGTGTGGTAGTGGGTACCAGTGTGTGTGAGTGTGAGGTAGTGTGTGGTAGTGGGTACCAGTGTGTGTGAGTGTGAGGTAGTGTGTGGTAGTGGGTACCAGTGTGTGTGAGTGTGAGGTAGTGTGTGGTAGTGGGTACCAGTGTGTGTGAGTGTGAGGTAGTGTGTGGTAGTGGGTACCAGTGTGTGTGAGTGTGAGGTAGTGTGAGGTAGTGTGTGGTAGTGGGTACCAGTGTGTGTGAGTGTGAGGTAGTGTGTGGTAGTGGGTACCAGTGTGTGTGAGTGTGAGGTAGTGTGTGGTAGTGGGTACCAGTGTGTGAGTGTGAGGTAGTGTGTGGTAGTGGGTACCAGTGTGTGTGAGTGTGAGGTAGTGTGAGGTAGTGTGAGGTAGTGTGTACCAGTGTGTGAGTGTGAGGTAGTGTGTGGTAGTGGGTACCAGTGTGTGTGAGTGTGAGGTAGTGTGTGGTAGTGGGTACCAGTGTGTGTGAGTGTGAGGTAGTGTGTGGTAGTGTGTACCAGTGTGTGTGAGTGTGAGGTAGTGTGAGGTAGTGTGTACCAGTGTGTGAGTGTGAGGTAGTGTGTGGTAGTGTGTACCAGTGTGTGAGTGTGAGGTAGTGTGTGGTAGTGTGTACCAGTGTGTGAGTGTGAGGTAGTGTGTGGTAGTGTGTACCAGTGTGTGAGTGTGAGGTAGTGTGTGGTAGTGTGTACCAGTGTGTGTGGTAGTGTGAGGTAGTGTGTGGTAGTGTGTACCAGTGTGTGGTAGTGTGAGGTAGTGTGTGGTAGTGGGTACCAGTGTGTGTGGTAGTGTGAGGTAGTGTGTGGTAGTGTGTACCAGTGTGTGTGAGTGTGAGGTAGTGTGTGGTAGTGGGTACCAGTGTGTGTGAGTGTGAGGTAGTGTGTGGTAGTGGGTACCAGTGTGTGTGAGTGTGAGGTAGTGTGTGGTAGTGGGTACCAGTGTGTGTGGTAGTGTGAGGTAGTGTGTGGTAGTGGGTACCAGTGTGTGTGGTAGTGTGAGGTAGTGTGTGGTAGTGGGTACCAGTGTGTGTGGTAGTGTGAGGTAGTGTGTGGTAGTGGGTACCAGTGTGTGTGGTAGTGTGAGGTAGTGTGTGGTAGTGGGTACCAGTGTGTGAGTGTGTATCAGGGTCTACCTGAAGCTCTTCCAGCCGGGCCAGCAGGTGGGCAGCGCTGCAGATGAACTCCTCCAGGGACACTCGGAGGTCCATCCACTCCTCGTGGTTGTAGTCCAGGGAGCCCTCAAAGTCCTCCGTCAGCTGGGATGGGTCCACTAGCTTAGCTAGCCCCTCAACCGACACCAGGCTGGTCTGGAAGACACAGTACTGGCTAAAGCTGACCACAGGCTAACGCTAACGCCAGGCTAATTCCAACAAAGGCTGGTCCGGAAGACACAGTAGCAACTAATGCTAACAAAATGCAAATGCTAACAT
>JACYXH010000500.1:1120000-1150000 GCA_026745465.1 Lota lota | reverse complement strand
CACACATCCTCACTGAGGACACACACATGTCATTTCACATAGTTATTACACACACACATCCTCACTGAGGACACACATAGTTATTACACACACACACATCCTCACTGAGGACACACACATAGTTATTACACACACACACACACACATCCTCACTGAGGACACACACACATAGTTATTATACACACACACACACACAAATCCTCACTTTAGACATAAACAGACACACACAAACTCACTGTGGACAATCACATGAATATGTTATATAGGCCCATAAATATGCACACACACAGCCACATCCTAAGTATGAGAGGAGCCTGTCCCACTACTTTCTGAGTATGCTTCATATGCACACACACAGCCACATCCTAAGTATGAGAGGAGCCTGTCCCACTACTTTCTGAGTATGCTTCATATGCACACACACAGCCACATACTAATCTTATTTCCTTCAACATCAATATATCTTCTATGGAGTCACACACTACGTTGGAGGGAGTGTATTCCAGTGCTGTGTTTGCTTCTGGCCTCACTGTGGTTGTGAGATGTGTTTCGGACCAGCGTAACAGAGAGCTTTGGTGTACAGCTCCACCATCTCCCAGATATTTACTCAAACGCTCTTCTCAATGAGGCGAGTGAGGAGCAGAGAGGAGCGCTTGATTCAATAGACAAGCTGTCCCCCATCTCTCGTCCTCCTCCTGGTTAATCCTCCAGCCTCGTGTTTAGCCAAGCAACGAGTTCTCTGCTTCTATCATCTAAAGACATCGTATGGCAGCAAGCCCATCGGCTCAAAGCCAAGTGTAAGGAAACTAAGAAAGAAACTATTTGGGGCATTGAAAAGCAACAAGCATCACACAAGTGCACAGACAGCCTGACTATAGAGAGAGGTGTGCCTGTGTGCGTGTGTGTGTGTTTACCTGGGTACAGTGGACAGATAGGTAACCAATCTCTTCAGCTCCTCGTGTTTGATCCTGTCATGGTTGCTTCTGGCGGGAAAAGTCAGGATTGGGCCGCCTCTCTTATCCCTCCCCCCTACACTCACACAAACACACACACACACGCACACACACACGCACACACACATACACATGTTAATTCTGATTTCTAATGGATCGGAAGTTACCATGGTTATCAACATGCAGATTTCTGTTCCTTTTATCTTTATTTACACAGACAGAGACAGACCACAGACAGAGCCAGACCACAGACAGAGACAGACCACAGACAGAGAGACAGACCACAGACAGAGAGACAGACCACAGACAGAGACAGACCACAGACAGAGACAGACCACAGACAGAGAGACAGACCACAGACAGAGAGACAGACCACAGACAGAGACAGACCACAGACAGAGAGACAGACCACAGACAGAGACAGACCACAGACAGAGAGACAGACCACAGACAGAGACAGACCACAGAAAGAGACAGACCACAGACAGAGAGACAGACAAAAGACAGAGACAGACCACAGACAGAGAGACAGACCACAGACAGAGACAGACCACAGACAGAGACAGACCACAGACAGAGAGACAGACCACAGACAGAGAGACAGACCACAGACAGAGACAGACCACAGACAGAGGGACAGACCACAGACAGAGAGACAGACCACAGACAGAGACAGACCACAGACAGAGAGACAGACCACAGACAGAGACAGACCACAGACAGAGAGACAGACCACAGACAGAGACAGACCACAGAAAGAGACAGACCACAGACAGAGAGACAGACAAAAGACAGAGACAGACCACAGACAGAGAGACAGACCACAGACAGAGACAGACCACAGACAGAGACAGACCACAGACAGAGAGACAGACCACAGACAAAGACAGACCACAGACAGAGAGACAGACCCCAGACAGACATAGCAACCTCAGTAGGTAGAGCAAGGCACTAACACTACATGGTTAGAGGTTCTACTCCCTGTGTAGCTCAGTAGGTAGAGCAAGGCACTAACACTACATGGTTAGAGGTTCTACTCCCTGTGTAGCTCAGTAGGTAGAGCAAGGCACTAACACTGCATGGTTAGGGGTTCTACTCCCTGCGTAGCTCAGTCGGTAGAGCAAGGCACTAACACTACATGGTTAGAGGTTCTACTCCCTGTGTAGCTCAGTAGGTAGAGCAAGGCACTAACACTGCAGGGTTAGGGGTTCTACTCCCTGTGTAGCTCAGTAGGTAAAGCAAGGCACTAACACTACATGGTTAGAGGTTCTACTCCCTGTGTAGCTCAGTAGGTAGAGCAAGGCACTAACACTGCAGGGTTAGGGGTTCAACTCCCTGTGGAGCTCAGTAGGTAGAGCAAGGCACTAACACTGCATGGTTAGAGGTTCTACTCCCTGTGGAGCTCAGTAGGTAGAGCAAGGCACTAACACTGCAGGGTTAGGGGTTCTACTCCCTGTGTAGCTCAGTAGGTAGAGCAAGGCACTAACACTGCAGGGTTAGAGGTTATACTCCCTGTGTAGCTCAGTAGGTAGAGCAAGGCACTAACACTACATGGTTAGGGGTTCTATTTCCTGTGTAGCTCAGTAGGTAGAGCAAGGCACTAACACTGCATGGTTAGAGGTTCTACTCCCTGTGTAGCTCAGTAGGTAGAGCAAGGCACTAACACTGCAGGGTTAGGGGTTCTACTCCCTGTGTAGCTCAGTAGGTAGAGCAAGGCACTGCAGGGTTAGGGGTTCTATTTCCTTGTTACTCACCTGACACAAATGCAACTTTCTCCTTTAAGATGGGCAGGACGTCAGACGCCCTGATGTGATCACTCCTGAAGGACCCTGGGAAATGAAATAGCATAGCAGCATTAGCATCCAGCTACAAACAAGCACACATGCCCGTCGTCTCTCTCTCTCTCTCTCTCTCTCTCTCTCTCTCTCTCTCTCTCTCTCTCTCTCTCTCTCTCTCTCTCTCTCTCTCTCTCTCTCTCTCTCTCTCTCTCTCTCTCTCTCTCTCTCTCTCTCTCTCTCTCTCTCTCTCTCTCTCTCTCTCTCTCTCTCTGTGTCACGTCTGAGGGTATAAATGGCTACAGAAGGGGACAGGTGAGGCCCTTCTGTTCCCTAGCAACAGCTGTCACGACATCTAACTTACCACCGGCCTGACCACATAAAAGAGAGGAGGGGAGAGGCGAGGGGGGAGAGAGGAGAGGGGGGAAAGAAGAGAGAGGAGAGGATGTAGAGAGGAGAGGAGAGGAGAGGAGAGGAGAGGAGAGGAGAGGAGAGGAGAGGAGAGGAGAGGAGAGGAGAGGAGAGGGGGAGAGGAGAGGAGAGGAGAGGAGAGGAGAGGAGAGGAGAGGAGAGGAGAGGAGAGGAGAGGAGAGGAGAGGAGGAGAGACAGGAGAGAGGAGAGGAGAGGAAAGGGGGAGAGAGGAGAGGAGAAGATAGGGAGAGGAGAGGGGGAGAGAGGAGAGGATGTAGAGGAGAGGGGGAGAGAGAATAGGGGAGAGAGGAGACAAGAAGGGAAAAGGAGAGGAAAGGGGCAGGAAAGAGGACATAACGTTTCATGTGAAATTTGAGATATAGCAAAGGCTGTAATTAAAAACAATGAATAATGATATTAAAAATGTTAAACTAGACATGTCGCCATGTCCATTTTCTGAAGAAAATGCGTGTGCTTGAGCCAACTCGTCAAATGCTAAATTTTTCCAGGAGCATGCTAACATGCTAATTCTAGCAAGGCTAATGAGCAAAGACGCTAAGTCCCTGGGCCACTTTGAGGCGGACTTGTGATTGAGTGAATAATGGGGCTGATCGTTTAACTTTGACTGGGAGTTATAGCGCCCCCTGTTGTCAAAGTGGTACTGTACTTTTTGGAGACCTGCTTACATGTGGTTTCTTAATGTGTCTCAACTCTGAGTTGTTTTATTTGTGACCAAGTGAAAACAACATGCATGTTATCAAGACAGCATACGTACAGCTGGCATAAACAATGTGTTGAATTGTACATCAAATAACATACTTAGATACATACATTATCATTTATCTGCTTATACTGTCTGTATGTCATTTCACACCTGCTCTATAACCCTGTAATCATGTGGAACCCCTATACCTAACCCATGTATACCCCTATACCTAACCCATGTATACCCCTATACCTAACCCATGTATACCCCTATACCTAACCCATGTATACCCCTATACCTAACCCATGTTTACCCCTATACCTAACCCATGTATACCCCTATACCTAACCCATGTATACCCCTATACCTAACCCATGTATACCCCTATACCTAACCCATGTATACCCCTATACCTAACCCATGTATACCCCTATACCTAACCCATGTATACCCCTATACCTAACCCATGTATACCCCTATACCTAACCCATGTATACCCCTATACCTAACCCATGTATACCCCTATACCTAACCCATGTATACCCCTATACCTAACCCATGTATACCCCTATACCTAACCCATGTATACCCCTATACCTAACCCATGTATACCCCTATACCTAACCCATGTATACCCCTATACCTAACCCATGTATACCCCTATACCTAACCCATGTTAACCAACCCCTATACCTAACCCATGTATACCCCTATACCTAACCCATATTAACCAACCCCTATACCTAACCCATGTATACCCCTATACCTAACTCATGTTAACCAACCCCTATACCTAACCCATGTATACCCCTATACCTAACCCATGTATACCAACCCTATACCTAACCCATGTTTACCCCTATACCTAACCCATGTATACCCCTATACCTAACCCATGTATACCCCTATACCTAACCCATGTATACCCCTATACCTAACCCATGTATACCCCTATACCTAACCCATGTTAACCAACCCCTATACCTAACCCATGTATACCCCTATACCTAACCCATGTATACCAACCCTATACCTAACCCATGTTTACCCCTATACCTAACCCATGTATACCCCTATACCTAACCCATGTATACCCCTATACCTAACCCATGTATACCCCTATACCTAACCCATGTATACCCCTATACCTAACCCATGTTAACCAACCCCTATACCTAACCCATGTATACCCCTATACCTAACCCATGTATACCCCTATACCTAACCCATGTATACCCCTATACCTAACCCATGTATACCCCTATACCTAACCCATGTATACCCCTATACCTAACCCATGTTAACCAACCCCTATACCTAACCCATGTATACCCCTATACCTAACCCATATTAACCAACCCCTATACCTAACCCATGTATACCCCTATACCTAACTCATGTTAACCAACCCCTATACCTAACCCATGTATACCCCTATACCTAACCCATGTATACCAACCCTATACCTAACCCATGTTTACCCCTATACCTAACCCATGTATACCCCTATACCTAACCCATGTATACCCCTATACCTAACCCATGTATACCCCTATACCTAACCCATGTTAACCAACCCCTATACCTAACCCATGTATACCCCTATACCTAACCCATGTATACCAACCCTATACCTAACCCATGTTTACCCCTATACCTAACCCATGTATACCCCTATACCTAACCCATGTATACCCCTATACCTAACCCATGTATACCAACCCTATACCTAACCCATGTTTACCCCTATACCTAACCCATGTATACCCCTATACCTAACCCATGTATACCCCTATACCTAACCCATGTATACCCCTATACCTAACCCATGTATACCCCTATACCTAACCCATGTATACCCCTATACCTAACCCATGTATACCCCTATACCTAACCCATGTTAACCAACCCCTATACCTAACCCATGTTAACCAACCCCTATACCTAACCCATGAATACCAACCCTATACCTAACCTATGTGTTCAAACTGATAATAATAATATCCCCCTCTACAAATAAGATACTACGCACAACGGGTGCATCATATTAACTTTGTCGTGCCTATTGAAACAGTATTGAATGGGAAATGTGCTCATTCTATGGCTAAGTGTACAGGTGATTACTTAAATTGAGTAGGTTTGAGAGCTACCAATGAATCGGTCACAAGCCCTGCACACATTCTAGCTAGAGCAATGATCTGACCTTCTGAGCCGCATTGTGAACATGTTGTATGTTTTCTATCTTTGCTCTTTGTGCTCGAGCGCTAGAAGCTTCTAAATGGCAGGACCTCATTAGAGGATAGCTTCCACTGATATATGCTGAAGGTTTCCATCTCATTGCCAACCTTTTCTTTGCAGTTGTTGAACCTGCCAACTATACTCTCTTCATGTGCAGGGTTAAACTTAGTATCATTCAATAATAAAAGATGTGGCTAACAGAGTATGTTCGTCTCAATATGTCTGAAAGGAAAGTAAAAACGTTGGCCTTAAAGGAATGGACCCCTGGGCGATCCCACAGCATAAGCAACATGTGCCCATTACTCTTTGGGGACACAATGAGCAGAGAGCACTTTGGGTAATCCGAATTTGGCACCATTTCCTAGGAGATAGATCAAATATTTTCATACATTTATAGTGAATAATTGATGACTATGATTAGAGAAGTTAAAGGAATATTGCTCCACACTCTCTGCCAATTTATAATTCAATGTTCAAGTGAGTTGTTCACCTTTGGTGTGGTTGAAGTCTGCATATTTTTAGCTGACGTCACTTTTTTAGCTTTCGACACAAAACGTTCCACATTACCTCAGGCGGATGTCCTTGAGGGGCCCAGGCTTCAGAGAAGCCCAGGGACCTGTAACTTGGTGGGCTCTCTGAAGCCCACCAAGTGATTAATGGAAAAATGGCAACTAATTTGCAAAATCCTATTTGTGCATATCTCTGAAATTTGTACTCAATCAGAAAATCGAAATATACATTGTGATCAGCGTTCTCAGGAGCATTTGTAGTACATTTGGTGTCATTCGCATTTATGGGTTATTTCTCCGGATTTCCAGAACTTTAAAAGGTATAGAAAGCACTTTCCAGACAGACCTCATGGGTCCTTGGACAAAAAGGTTCAGCATGTCAAATAAGGCCCAGATACCAAGTTTCATCATTTTTGGGCAAACGGGGCGGGGGGGGCCGTTTAGGTTTGACCGTGGGTTGTAGCGCCCCCTGTGGTCGGAGCAAAACCTTTTGGAGGCCTCCTTACTTTTGGTTTACATATGTGTATTTAATTTGATAACTCTCAAGTGTTCACGTTTGGATTGGTTGATTTTAGTGGTTTTGCCCCATTCATTTTCCATGTTAACATTATAAAAATTAGAATTTTCAAATTGTAGGAATAGCGCACTGCACTAATATATGCAAAAAAAAATTGGCATTGGTTTGGTGTTTACCTCCAAAACTGTAGGAGGTGATAATTACTGAAAACGAGGCGATAGAATAATAAGAAACATGATTACATTAGTGCGCCTTGCTTTGCAACCACACTAAGAATGATGAATGATAAATTAATTATCTATTATAGTATATATATATAAAATGTAGAAAAAAGCACAAACACACAAACAAACACACAACAGATCACAATCCCTCAAACACACACACATTCTATGGCTGGTTGAAAGGGTCAGCTCTCTCTGTCTCTCTCTCTCTCTCTTTCAATCCGTCTCTCTTATTTCTAGAGGAAAACCACATCCATCAATCTCTGTCATTTAACAAAAAACCCACAGAGCTCTTCATCCCTCTCTCTCTCTCCCCCTTCGTCCTCTCTCTCCCCCTTCCTCCTCCGTCTCCCCCTCTAACAGGGAAAGCCCATAATGGAAGTTAAGTGCTCAATACCTTCTAATGGACACACACACACACACGTGCATACACATGCAAATGCACACACGCACACAAACATAGGCACGCACACAAACACACACACATAGATATCTTTGAACCAATAACCAACAGCCTAAGGGGCGATGAGGTCCTCAATATGCTGCCTCTAACTACACAGCACCACATAGCACTCACACACACACACACTCACTCACTCACTCACTCACTCACTCACTCACTCACACACTCACACACACACACACACACACACACACACACACACACACACACACACATAGCACTCTCACACACACACACTCACACACTCACACACACACACTCACTCACTCACACACACTCACACACACACACTCACTCACTCACTCACTCACTCTCACACACAGACACACACACACATAGCACTCTCACACACACACACACTCACACACTCACTCACACTCACTCACTCACACACACACACACACACTCACTCACTCACTCACTCTCACACACACACACACACACACACACACACACACACACACACACTCACTCACACTCTCACACACAGCACTCACACACACACACAACAAAAAAAATACACACACAAATTGCGCCACAGTTGTGGTTCAACTCTCTCCCAGTGGGACGAGGTTGACGATGAAGAACGTATCATTGTGTCATCAATAACCACCAGGTGTGTGGTGTGTACGTTGGTTTGTTTTGTTAGCATAGAAACCCATCCTTCAGCTAAACTAGATGAGCTTTTTGTCAATGGAACAACAAATAGCCTACTAGCCAACTGAAGGCTAGCTAGCACTAGCATCTGATTCCAATCTTTCCTACCTTTCAAAGAAAATATTTTCTTTCTTACTCCATCTCTGCTGCTTTCAGCCAAGAGATATGCTCCCACCATAACAGGAATATCAGAACGTAAGAGAGAGAGAGAGAGAGAGCAACACAAGATGGCCGAGCTACAGCCATGTTGGGGCGCCCCTCGTTCATCCAATAGGATCAACCAATCCAAACTTGAAGACGGAACCTCTCTGGATTGGGACGAGGTGAGGTCAGGCGTGCATGGGGATCCCATCGTAGTGTGGACACGCCTCTGATCACATACCCATGTCATTCAAACCCTGAAGCCACGCGGACTACTGTGTGCTCTACATGTTCATTTAAAGACAACCCCGTACCGGCCAGAGGCACCTGTACAGGTACCGGAGGGTGTTCTCGATCTTTGGTGGGGAACAGTTCCATAGTCAGGTGTTGCTCTTTGTTGGGGCGATGCAAGCCGCTCCTTTTTACCAGGAAGTCATTCAAATGTTTAGCAGGGAACTAGAGATCTGGTACAGAGGTGTGAGGTCTATACGTCAAGCCTCTCTCTCTCTCTCTCTCTCTCTCTCTCTCTCTCTCTCTCTGCCTCTCTCTGCCTCTCTCTGCCTCTCTCTGCCTCTCTCTCTCTCTCTCTCTCTCTCTCTCTCTCTCTCTCTCTCTCTCTCTCTCTCTCTCTCTCTGCCTCTCTCTGCCTCTCTCTGCCTCTCTCTGCCTCTCTCTCTCTCTCTCTCTCTCTCTCTCTCTCTCTCTCTCTCTCTCTCTCCCTCTCTCCTCCCCTCCCTCCCTCCCAGTGGCAGCATGGCTAACTACTAGCCCTGTGTTTGAATTAGGTTCCCTCTTCCTAACACCTGACCATCCACGCACGACTCCTGAGCCCGACCTCCTCCCCCCGCAGGGCTGAGTTCAGAGGTCAGCGCCAGACATGGCCATGTGCCGTTCAAGGACAGAGAGAGGAGGGGGGGGGGGGGGAGAAAGGGAGGTAAGGAGAGCAAATGTATGTGGAAACACAAAACACATGTTCCATCTATCATATGTCTCTCTCTCTCTCTCTCTCTCTCTCTCTCTCTCTCTCTCTCTCTCTCTCTCTCTCTCTCTCTCTCTCTCTCTCTCTCTCTCTCTCTCTCTCTCTCTCTCTCTCTCTCTCTCTCTCTCTCTCTCTCTCTCTCTCTCTCTCTCTATGTATCAGTTTTCAATCTTCAGACACCAGCTGTCTGTAGCAGGAGAGAGCATTAGAAATTGACCCACAAGGAATGTGTGTGTGTGTGTGTGTGTGTGTGTGTGTGTGTGTGTGTGTGTGTGTGTGTGTGTGCGTGTTCTTATCAACATCAACCATGTATGTTCCTTTCCTCTCTCCCCTCTTTCCCTCTCATCTCCTCCCTTCTCCTCATCTTCTCTCCTCCTCCTCTCTCCTCCCCTCTCCTCCCCTTTCCTCTCTCCTCATCTTCTCTCCTCCTCCTCTCTCCTCTCTCTCCCCTTTCCTCTCTCCCTCTCTCTCTCCCCTTTCCTCTCACCTCTCTCTCCTCCTCTCTCCTCTCTCTCCCCTTTCCTCTCTCCTCTCCTCCATATTGTAAGACAATTATCTTTCTCTCTTTTCTTCTATTAATAACTCAGCCACTCAGTCTGCTCACGCCATTATATCTGTGTGTGTGTGTGTGTGTGTGTGTGTGTGTGTGTGTGTGTGTGTGTGTGTGTGTGTGTGTGTGTGTGTGTGTGTGTGTGTGAGTGCATTTATTTAGTCATCTCTAGGAGCAGTGAAACACTGAGATGGTAAAGGAGTTAGAGGAGTAGAAGGTGGAGGAGGGGGTGGTGGAGAAGGAGGAGAATGTGGTGAAGGTGGTGGTGAGGGTGGAAGAGGAGAAGGAAGTGATGGGGTGGAGGAGGAGGAGGAGGAGGAGGAAGAGGAGGAGGAAGAGGAGGAGGTGGTGGTGAGGGTGGAAGAGGAGAAGGAAGTGATGGGGTGGAGGAGGAGGAGGAGGAGGAGACCTGCAGATCTCTATGAGGAGGATCTAATAAAAGAGGTTCCATTAAATCAACTTCCAGTTAGCTCCCCAGGTGGCCTCACACACTTCCTGTAATAACTTCCCTGTGTGTGTGTGTGTGTGTGTGTGTGTGTGTGTGTGTGTGTGTGTGTGTGTGTGTGTGTGTGTGTGTGTGTGTGTGTGTGTGTGTGTGTGTGTGATCCGGTTTCCTAACTAACATGTAAACAGCGTAACCAGGTTTTGGGAGGCTGAATATTAATTCTGCACACCAGATTATCAACCACCCGGAAATACACGCAAATACATAAATAAAAGCGTGTTTGGTGTTTCCACAATATAAACACTATTTATACACTATATGGATACTTTATATACCATTATGCATACAGACCCACGATGGCTTGTTGCGCAACACACATTTCGAGTTAGATCGAGAGATCTAGTATAAAACCTTGATTGGCAAAAATGCCGCAATGGCAATCTTTTCAAAGGAACCTCAGTACTAATCAATACACAGATGGAGAGGGAGAACGAGATAGAGAAGGAAAAAGAGATGGAGAGAGAGTCACACACACACACACAAAAGCACACACGCACACACACGCACACGCATACACACACACACACAAGCACACACGCATACACACACACACACACACACACAAACAAGCACACACGCATACACACACACACTCGAGTTCGAGTTTTCTAAAGCATACAGAAGAGAGTGACAGCAGGGGATATGTCCAATCGCGAGTAGATAAGTGTGTGTGTGTGTAACCCGGTTTCCCGGTTACACAATTGCATCAGTGCTCTTGGGTCAAAGGTCAACTACATTCTAGCAGGACAAGATGGAAGGAGAGAATAGAGAGCAGAGGAGAAAGGGCTGGGAGTGGAAGTGGAGAAAGGAGGCCCTTTCTTTTTTTTTCTCAAAGGGGTAATGGCCAGTAATCCACTTAATCTGGCGCTTCAACACACACACACACACACACACACACACACACACACACACACACACACTCTCTCTGTCTCTCTCTCATTCTCTCCACCCTGTGTAGTTAGAAGCTTCTGTCTTCCAGGCCTCATTGTCTTTCGTCTACAAGGCCTTAATAAAGCATGCTGGTCCCTCCCCCACGGCCATGACTCAGGAGAGGGAGTCTTAAAGAAACACGCACGCAGTCACCACTCATGTTCCCTGTAGGGGAGCAAGGCACTAACACTGCAGGGTTAGGGGTTCGATTCCCTCTGTAGCTCAGTAGGTAAGGCAAGGCACTGACACTGTCAGGGGTTCTCTTAGGATGAGGAACAATGGGACATCCAAGAAATATGTGATGCTTCCTTCAACAGGGATGCAGTTGTCATGGCAGCATGTTTACATGTGTAGCATGTCTAACTGCTGTCTAACTGCTGTTACTATGGTTGCTGGGGGGAGGAATGCAGAGCGACCAGGAGAAAGAGAGAAGGAGGAAGGAATGAGGGAGAGAGAGCTGTCAAGTTTTCAGCCATATGTGTCATCAAAGATTATTCTGCCAAATAGGGTTCACAAAATCTATTCACGTGCACGAGCACCTGAACATTTACGCGCGCACACAGGGTGGTGCGTTTTTACTGGAGTTTGATCACATGACCACATGTAACGGGTGGACTATAGCGCTCACAACACACACACACACACACACACACACACACACACACACACACACACACACACACACACACACACACACACACACACAACATCGTCTGACCTGTTTTGAAGAAAGTGTCTGCGTCCGGGTCGGTGGATGCCTCCTCTGCTCCATCGAGAGGATTCATGTCGAGTCCTCCACACACACACACACACACACACACACACACACACACACACACACACACACACACACACACACACACACACTCTCTCTCTCTCTCTCTCTCTCTCACACACGCACACACACAAGCACTCGGCTGTATATCCAGTGGGTTCGGCGCCGGAAGAAGAGGAAATCAGCGGTTACTCTTCATGTTACCTCTATTCCTTCCCTCACTCGTCTCCTCCGTCCTCTGTGTTTCCAGAACCTTGGCTCCGGCCCGTCCTATTGTTCGATACCCAGTCTCCCCTTCTCTCTGTCTCCCTCTGTCTCTCTACCCCTCTTTGTACCTCTATACCCCTCTCTCTCCTTCGCTGTGTGTGTGTGTGTGTGTGTGTGTGTGTGTGTGTGTGTGTGTGTGCGTACGTGCGTGCGCGCGCGTGTGTGTAACTATTGTTATTATTCCTTCTAACGGTAACGCGAATGTTGGCGTTCTTCCATCTCCTCGTTTCAGTCCGATGACGTCAGATCTCCTATCGCAGGGGAATGACGTCACTCACTCGCCAAATGCCGCCTGGGCATCGCGATCAATGATCAATGACTCCTGATGATCAGACCTATCCCAACAATAGGCTGCTAGTGGTGCTCTGCTGTCATGGCTCCTCCCGCAGAGACCGGGTTAGACCGTGTTAGAAAGACCCGGGTTAAGAAGAACCCTGTTCGATGCCCGCTGTCACGCCGCGGTGTGTGCGCTTTGTTCCGCTAGACGCGCCATGGTGTCGTCCTTGTAGACTGGTCTGGTGCTAGCAAGGTTAGCATTACATTAGCATTAGCCTGGTAAATCCATGATATGTGTGTCTTAGCGGCGGAAAAATCCGTTCATCAGGAGGAGAGAAGGTAGCGGAGCGCAGACTGCTGTCCGAATCCTGTTCTCAAACAATAGGACCTCTCCTCTCTACTCCCCCTCCCTCCCCTCTTCCTCCCCTCCCCCTGGAGAGACCACACGCCCCTTACCACCAGTTGTCTCTCTCCTCTCAGTACATAAGGAGATAATCATTGTACATCCGAGAAGGCAGATGTGTAACTAGATGAGTACTGTACAGCACAGTAAACACATCCTTCTGGACTCTCTTCTCATCCATTAAGCATCTTACATTGTATCTCAGTACTGACATAATACTTCATGGCATAGTACCAGAGAGCCAGAACTAGTGACATGCAAACATAATACTACCGTTCTGACACAGTACCATAGCAGTACCAGAGTCCCAGTACTAACGTAACTCACAAAAACCACAAGATTCAGATAGTTCCTGAATGTATTTTAGACATGTTTACAAAACCCTTTCCAGTTGATTGATCGGAGATCCGTGACTCACAGGAAGAACAGGTTTAAGACATGACCACCATCTAGCGGTGGCTGAGCATCACTACACCCAGAACTGACCAGTGACAGGAAGGATTCTTGGACAGATGGTCCTACACATAACCCCCCCCCCCCCCCCCCCCCCCCCCCCATACACACACACACACACACGCACACACACACATGCACTTACACACGCACACACATGCACACACACACACATGTTGCTTTCTATTTTGAGCATTTTGAAAAGAACAGATTGTTTCTGGTGATGTGTCAGCGTCCTTTCAGAAGGGTGCTGGTTTAGTTCCACCAACAGCTAAATATTCCATGGTCATACCATAGGGTACTTGGTAGGATGCATGCTGGGATATCTGGTGTGTTAGGATACTTTGCAAGATATTTAGAAGGTAGGATACTGTAGGATACTTGGTATACCAGGATATTTGGTAGAATACTTGTTATGTTAGGGTATATGGTTAGTATCAGAACCAGAATCAGAGTTGCTTTTATTACATCTTAACGTACAAGTACGCAACAGTAAAATTCTTAGGCTTGGATCCTCAACAGTCATATTGTCATGACACCCTCTTCCACCACCTAGGGGCGCCGGCTGCTATTCCACCTCGTGCACTCTGCTTTCCACACCAGCCTTCAATTAAACAATCACCGCACCCTACTTAATCACCAGTCTTCCTAGCAGCTGGTGCCAGATCGTTGTTTAACCACCTTGTGTTAGTTACGTCGGTCCAGTAAACAGATATCGTTATTCTCTCCCTGTCTACCCCACACGCCTGGGCTAAGTCTGACCCTCCCAGAGATGGTGTCCCATCCCGCCCCCTTCGTTGAAGACTTCTCTCTGTCCTTGTGTTTCCTGCTTCTGATTGTTCCCACTCACCTTGATTGTTTTCACCTGTCCCTCATTACCATTCCCCTCCTAGTGGATTTAGTCTGTGTGTTTCCCTTCCTCTGTGCCAAACGTTCCAGCGTTACTCCTAGTGATTTTTACGATTCCTGGTTTTTATTCCCGACTATGCCTTTGCCTTCTCCCTTCCGGATTGTTTGCCTGATCTCCAACTGATTACCCGTGTAGTGCTTCTCAGTGAAGACCATTCATACTATCCAGACTGTTACCTCTTGAGTCCTGCTTTTGAGTCCTCTTTTCCCTGTGGTTCATTAGTTCTTACAGATGGTCAGTCGGGGCAGGCTGCCTAGGTCCTACATCTGTAATCCTTGAATTTGAAGTACAAATAGTGTATACAAGCTTAATGTCCCATGGACATGCTTGACTGCAGACCTGACTCTGAGGTACATGCCTTAGATCATCCACCACTAAGACCAGAAAAACATGAAATGATACCCACAGTTGATGAATGATCGAGTCCCCACAATACCTATAGTACATGGAGAGATGCGCAGTGTTCCTAACAGCAGTTGAGAATGGGATTTGTTATTGAAAATTGGAATATTAGTAATGTTATTGAAAAGTCAGAAAGTAAGAACCATAAGCCTAATGCAGTCTGTTTATTTGTCATTAAAGAAGGGATGTAAAGAGATGGGAGTGTGCTTTACTGGAGGCAGTACACACAAGCATCCAGCAGAGTCACTGTGTCTGAGTTGTTACCTGGAATCAACACAATGAAACACAAGCATGATTATTATCCTTCTCAAATCCTTTGTGGGTATTTCCACCCGACACACAGAACAATATATATATATATATATATATATGTATATACATATATATATATATACATATATATTACAAGTCAAAGGTTTTGATCACCAAAACCGTGAACCAGAATCCTTTGAGGAGACTGGAGCAGTGCAGTAGCTGCGCCCCTCCTTTCCCCCTGCGCCCCTTTTCTCCCCTTCCTGGGCGACTCCGCGGCCCAGGCGTGTGTGTTTGGGACTGGAGCCAAACAGTCCGGGCTGTCAGAGAAAGAGGCGCCATTCACCCTCGTTGTCGGAGGGGCTTCCGGCAGGTCGCGACCTCGGTCTGAAAGGGACGCCTTCTGGTGCTGAGCCGAGAGCTGAGCCGAGAGCTGAGCCGAGAGCTGAGCCGAGAGCTGAGCCGAGAGCTGAGCCGAGAGCTGAGCCGAGAGCTGAGCCGAGAGCTGAGCCGAGCCGCGCTCTGGTGAGTTCACACTTCACACCGACCGTTAAAAGCAACTAACCACAGGAGAGATATTGTGGTGATATTGTAGAGATATTGTGGCGATATTATGGGGATATTGTAGAGATATTGTGGCGATATTATGGGGATATTGTGGTGATATTGTGGTGATATTGTGGTGATATTGTGGCGATATTATGGGGATATTGTGGCGATATTGTGGCGATATTATGGGGATATTGTGGTGATATTGTGGTGATATTGTGGTGATATTGTAGAGATATTGTGGTGATATTGTGGTGATATTGTAGAGATCTGAGCAAGCCTCCGATCTTCAGGAAGTTCATTTTCTAGCAATGTGTTTGCATAAATCGCTGAAGAGCTTTGATGCTTTGATTTGACATCTGTTGAGAGCTCTGGAACAAGAAGCTGACTGGTCCCAGTGGATCTGAAAGGTCTGGAGGGTTCATATAGTGGAAGCATATTGTGGTGATATTCTAGAGATATTGTGGTGATATTGTAGTGATATTGTGGTGATATATTGTGGTTGATGGATATCATTGTTGATATTCTAGAGATATTGTGGGGTGATGTGTCTATCTGGTGTGATCCACACGATTGTGGTGATATGGTGGATCTGTATTTTGTTATGATTATTGCTGAAAACGGAAATATGAGTCTTTTTGTGTTCAATGTTATATGAATCTTGCGTGTACTGGCACCAATTTCCTACAATAGGGCATTTAATGTCATCACTGCTCTCATATTTACGCGCTCTCAGATGAAACATTCTTGTCCTCTTCCCTCACAATGCCTGACTCAGCTTCATCATACTCTTGTCCTCCACGTAGACCCACTGTGACAGGAGCGAACCCACCCCACCACCACACCCCCGTGCACACACACACACACTGTGTGGACTCACACACACACACACACCGTCACCACTCCTCCAACCCGTACTCCAAGACACACACTCATTCCAACACCCTCTCACCCCTCTCTCTCACCCCCACTCCCTCGTCACTCTCACGTCTTGTACTCTCCTCTCTCTTCCTACTCCTTCCTCTTCCTCCCTCAGGTGCGGGCTACCCAACCACACACAGTCCTTCGGCTTCCTTGTGATTGGCGGACTGACTTTTCCGTCCTGACTCTCCTCCCAGTAACTTTCACCCTTCTCCTCCTCTTCTACCTCACATCTACACCAGGCTTCCTACCCCTGCCGTGTTACAGTGGAATCATGTTTGAACTCATACCACCTTTCACTGCTACCTTTCACTGTTTTTCATGACACTCTCCCGAAAACTCGGTACGATTATCTTCACCCTTCGCGTCTTTTCCACATGAAAAATTCCACCTCGGTAAGGCAAAGGAACCCACCATCCCCTCTCACTTGAAACTCTCGTGCTAGTCACGGCACTTGAAAGGTACACACACACACACACACACACACACACACACACACACACACACACACACACACACACACACACACACACACACACACACAATCGAACCTCACCCCTCATCCAAGTGACACACAGTTATATCCTCTCCTCTCCTCTCCTCTCCTCTCCTCTCCTCTCCTCTCCTCTCCTCTCCTCTCCTCTCCTCCCCAGGTGCGGGGCTACCCAGACCCCCTGGTCACATGGTTGAGGAAGGGGCAGCTTGTGATTGGCGGACTGAACTGTTCCGTTGAGCGGAGCAGCCGTGGAACCTTTGGTCTGGTTATCCAGGGGGTCAGGGAGGAGGATTTAGGAGGTTACACCTGCCAGGCCACCAACCAGGCTGGTACCCGCCGTGTTACAGTGGAGATCACACTGGAAGGTCAGCCATCAGTCCAATACTCACTGCTTATTAGTCATTCATGTTTGATGTTTCGGAAAACCACTGATTTATCTTCACTTCTCTCTCTTCACAGAAAACACTCTCCCCTCCTTTATTAAGAAAGGGTAAGTCTCTCTCTCTCTCTTCATGTTCTCTCTTGCAAAGTTATTGGCACGGAAAATAAACATTAACATTTCAGTTTGGAAGAAATGAAACAAAGGAAACATAAAAAAGCCTAAAAACATGGAGGAGAGGGGCGTGTTATCCCCATGGTTACGACCCAAAGCGACTTTATCGTACTTTCTTAGTGCCGTCGTCATGTATGAGCGTTAGAATGAGCGACGTTTTATATGAAATGTTACAAATAGATAAATAACTTTAAATAACTTTAGTTATAAGTGTCCGGGAAGCCCAACCCTTTCCCAGACACAAACTCAGACGGAGCTCCACCATCCACACACACACCGTAGCGTTAGACTGTAAGTGTCCAGGAAGCACAACCCTCTCTTGGACGCCGTAATCCACATCAACAGCTGCCCAGACGGAGCTCCACACACACCTCGCTGCCGATGTCCCTTCGTCGGGACATCGAAGAGTTTCCGAAAAGGCACTTGGACGTCTCAAAAAGAACCGTACCTGCATTCCAGGTAGAGTGGAAAGTTGACAATGTGTGGCAAAAACATAGGATTTTACCACTGTTTTCTATATTTCTATATTCAAAAACATAGAAGACCTATTACCACGTTTAACACCAAAAAGACGATTTGGGTTCACCATCTCTTTCAATATAAATAGCAAAAAAAAGTCTTGTAACATTAATAGAAATCTCTCATTATTCATGATTAAACATCTCTCTCCATCTCTCTCTCTCCATGGACATGTGTGCTCTAACTCGTACGAGATGTCTTCCTTCTGTAACATGTGTCTTTCATTGTGGAGTCTAAAGCTCCTTCCTGTGCTACAGCAGGCCGTCGCCAGGTCATGTCTGCAGATCTTTATTAGACTCATAATTCAAACATCTCCCACCTCAGCTGCTGCTGCTAAGAAGACCTGGCCTGAAACCCTGTGGATCTCAGAGCAAGGCACTAACACTGCAGGGTTAGGGGTTCTACTCCCTGTGTAGCTCAGTAGGTAGAGCAAGGCACTAACACTACATGGTTAGGGGTTCTACTCCCTGTGTAGCTCAGTAGGTAGAGCAAGGCACTAACACTGCAGGTTTAGAGGTTATACTCCCTGTGGAGCTCAGTAGGTAGAGCAAGGCACTAACACTGCAGGGTTAGAGGTTCTACTCCCTGTGGAGCTCAGTAGGTAGAGCAAGGCACTAACACTGCATGGTTAGAGGTTCTATTCCCTGTGGAGCTCAGTAGGTAGAGCAAGGCACTAACACTACATGGTTAGAGGTTCTACTCCCTGTGTAGCTCAGTAGGTAGAGCAAGGCACTAACACTGCAGGGTTAGAGGTTCTACTCCCTGTGTAGCTCAGTAGGTAGAGCAAGGCACTAACACTGCAGGGTTAGAGGTTCTACTCCCTGTGGAGCTCAGTAGGTAGAGCAAGGCACTAACACTGCCAGGGCTGTTTGTTACATGGTTTGTTCCCCCTGGTCCAGGGGTGTTTGTTACATGGTTTGTTCCCCCTGGTCCAGGGGTGTTTGTTACATGGTACGTTTCCCCTGGTTCCAGGGGTGTTTGTTACATGGTTTGTTTCCCCTGGTTCCAGGGGTGTTTGTTACATGGTACGTTCCCATGGTTTAGGGGTGTTTGTTACATGGTTTGCTCCCCCTGGTCCAGGGGTGTTTTGTACATGGTTCCAGGGGTGTTTGTTACATGGTACGTTCCCCTGGTTCCAGGGGTGTTTGTTACATGGTACGTTCCCCTGGTCCAGGGGTGTTGGAGTCCCAGTGGATGGCCGGCCCAGTGCCTGGGGCGAGAGTCCCCCGGGGTTTGTGAGCAAGCCGTGCAGCGTGGAGGTCCTGGTGGGAGAGACCGGCAGCTTCTCAGTGAAGACCAGCGGACGGCCCGCACCCCAGGTGTCCTGGCTCAAGGTGCACAGATATGAACGTCTTACCATAACCATGGCAATATCTTTAATAACCATGTCAATATCTTTAATAACCATGTCAATATCTTTAACAACCATATGAATATCTTTAATAACCATGTCAATATATTTAACAGTCATTAGTTATTAGTCATTAAACATTAGTCTCATTCATAAAACACTAGTGTAATTCATAAAACACTAAGTGTAATTCATAAAACATTAGTCTAATTCATAAAACACTAGTCTAATTCATAAAACACTAGTGTAATTCATAAAACATTAGTGTAATTCATAAAACATTAGTCTAATTCATAAAACACTAGTCTAATTCATAAAACACTAGTCTAATTCATAATACACTAGTGTAATTCATAAAACACTAGTGTAATTCATAAAACACTAGTCTAATTCATAAAACATTAGTCTAATTCATAATACACTAGTGTAACTCATAATACACTAGTGTAATTCATAAAACACTAGTGTAATTCATAAAACACTAGTGTAATTCATAAAACACTAGTCTAATTCATAAAACACTAGTCTAATTCATAATACACTAGTGTAACTCATAATACACTAGTGTAATTCATAAAACACTAGTGTAATTCATAAAACATTAGTCTAATTCATAAAACACTAGTGTAATTCATAAAACACTAGTGTAATTCATAAAACACTAGTCTAATTCATAATACACTAGTGTAATTCATAATACACTAGTGTAATTCATAAAACACTAGTCTAATTCATAATACACTAGTGTAACTCATAATACACTAGTGTAATTCATAAAACACTAGTGTAATTCATAAAACACTAGTCTAATTCATAATACACTAGTGTAACTCATAATACACTAGTGTAATTCATAATACACTAGTGTAATTCATAAAACACTAGTCTAATTCATAAAACACTAGTGTAATTCATAATACACTAGTGTAATTCATAAAACACTAGTCTAATTCATAATACACTGGTGTAATTCATAAAACACTAGTGTAATTCATAAAACACTAGTGTAATTCATAATACACTAGTGTAATTCATAATACACTAGTGTAATTCATAAAACACTAGTCTAATTCATAATACACTGGTGTAATTCATAGTCTAAAGGAATGAAATGAATTTGGAGCTTGATGTGCTCCATTCGTTCCCCACACATGAATGAATGTGGGGATGCCAACCTGCACACAACATCTCCTCTCTCCACCAGACTAACACCACCTCTCCTCTCCACCAGACTAACACCACCTCTCCTCTCCACCAGACTAACACCACCTCTCCTCTCCACCAGACTAACACCACCTCTCCACCAGACTAACACCACCTCTCCTCTCCACCAGACTAACACCAGCTCTCCTCTCCACCAGACTAACACCACCTCTCCTCTCCACCAGACTAACACCACCTCTCCTCTCCACCAGACTAACACCAGCTCTCCTCTCCACCAGACTAACACCAGCTCTCCTCTCCACCAGACTAACACCACCTCTCCTCTCCACCAGACTAACACCACCTCTCCTCTCGCCACCAGACTAACACCACCTCTCCACCAGACTAACACCACCTCTCCTCTCTCCACCAGACTAACACCACCTCTCCACCAGACTAACACCACCTCTCCACCAGACTAACACCACCTCTCCACCAGACTAACACCACCTCTCCTCTCCACCAGACTAACACCACCCCTCCTCTCCACCAGACTAACACCACCTCTCCTCTCCACCAGACTAACACCACCTCTCCTCTCCACCAGACTAACACCACCTCTCCTCTCCACCAGACTAACACCACCCCTCCTCTCCACCAGACTAACACCACCTCTCCTCTCCACCAGACTAACACCACCTCTCCTCTCGCCACCAGACTAACACCACCTCTCCACCAGAATAACACCACCTCTCCTCTCCACCAGACTAACACCACCTCTCCTCTCGCCACCAGACTAACACCACCTCTCCACCAGAATAACACCACCTCTCCTCTCTCCACCAGACTAACACCACCTCTCCTCTCTCCACCAGACTAACACCACCTCTCCACCAGACTAACACCACCTCTCCTCTCCACCAGACTAACACCACCTCTCCTCTCTCCACCAGACTAACACCACCTCTCCTCTCTCCACCAGACTAACACCACCTCTCCACCAGATTAACACCACCTCTCCTCTCCACCAGACTAACACCACCTCTCATCTCCACCAGACTAACACCACCTCTCCTCTCCACCAGACTAACACCACCTCTCCTCTCCACCAGACTAACACCACCTCTCCTCTCCACCATACTAACACCACCTCTCCACCAGACTAACACCACCTCTCCTCTCTCCACCAGACTAACACCACCTCTCCACCAGACTAACACCATCTCTCCTCTCCACCAGACTAACACCACCTCTCCTCTCCACCAGACTAACACCACCTCTCCTCTCCACCAGACTAACACCACCTCTCCACCAGACTAACACCACCTCTCCTCTCTCCACCAGACTAACACCACCTCTCCTCTCCACCAGACTAACACCACCTCTCCTCTCCACCATACTAACACCACCTCTCCACCAGACTAACACCACCTCTCCTCTCTCCACCAGACTAACACCACCTCTCCACCAGACTAACACCACCTCTCCTCTCCACCAGACTAACACCACCTCTCCTCTCCACCAGACTAACACCACCTCTCCTCTCCACCAGACTAACACCACCTCTCCTCTCCACCAGACTAACACCACCTCTCCTCTCTCCACCAGACTAACACCACCTCTCCTCTCTCAGGGCGGCGTACTCCTGGTGGGTGGGGGGAGGGTTTACCAGCGTTCCGGTCTTCACTTCCTGTATCTCCAGGAAGTGAGCGTGGAGGACGCAGAAGGTTACACGTGTTCAGTGACCAACAACGTCGGGACGGCTACCGCCACAGCACGACTCAGCATCAAGGGTAGGGAACCAATCAGATTCAGTTACCCACACTCTGTAGCCAATCAGATTCCAGACAAACACATGCATGTAGAGCTGGTCAGCAGCTCTTTGATGGCTGCTGCTCGATGTCTGAAGACTCATTTACCTCAGTACGGAAATTCACCTTTTATGAGAATATCATGCATTGTTGCCATGTATGTGACACAAAGTGCATAATATACACACCAATGCATTTCAAATGAATGTTTATTTATCATCTTTTGACCCTAGAAACTTTGGCAGTCGTGCAGGCTTCTGCGAGCTCAGTAGAGCTGTGGTTTCTTCCAGCAGAATTCAGATTAAAACAGGCCCCCCAGCGCACTGAACCGACTGGCTTGCTGGCCGCTGCCCCTGATAGACAGATCGCCTCTGGTTACTGGAGATGTCTGCCACTACGTACACCACACAGCTTGTCATTGTACATAGGGAGGATGTGTAAAATCGGCATTACCGATTAAATGCATTCATATCTCTGAGCAATATTTGATGTAATTTTTAAGAGCATGTCAGATGGCCTGCAGCAGTGGTTCCTATGGTTTTTGGCCTATGACCCCATTTCTAGCTCTGAAAACGTTTGCTACCCCAACTTTAACTTTTGTGCATCTGCTTCAACACAAATGTTTTTTACCCAATCAACATCTGCTGTTAATATCGTTGTCCCAGTGAAGGTAACCACAGCGCGCTACACACAGCGGCTGTCATTAAATGCTTCATTGATTGATTGATTGATTGATTGATTGATTGGTTGATTGATTGCCATAGTACTCTTGGGAAACTCCAGTTGCACGCTACGTCCACAGGGGGGCGAAAGAAGGCAAAATGAGTTAAGGTTGAGTGGCTTTGGTAACATTCAAATTAAACTTTCTGCGTAAATCGAGAATAATATCCGGTAGAAAAGGCAAACTAATCGTTGCTGTTTTATTTAAACGAAAGAAATGACCAGAAATAATGTGTTCAGTGTGATTTGCTCCATTTTAAAATATGATTCCAGTTGTGAGGTGAATTGCTCTGTAACGTTTGGGCTTCACATGAATAGTATTTGAGAATCACTCCAACGGCTAGCGGGAATCTCTGGACCTAAAAGGTTTTCGTTTTCGTTTTTTGGAATATTCAACTTACATTTCTTGCCAATTCAGCAATTACAATGTCATTTATTTAGTTTGTTCATGGCTGTGAAGCATCAGGCAGTTTGGATCAGTCAGTTTGTGTATCAGTTTGAATATACTGGACGTCTATGAGACGTTTTTCATCAAATATTTAATCCCCCTGCCTTTCAGATATTTTGTGGAATAAGTACCTGCAGTATCATTAGGATTTAGGAAAATAATGATTTTTTTAAATCAAATTATTAGATAAAAACGGTATGATGTATGAATCATCCACCAGAGGGCAGGATTGCCTGCGTATCCTAACAACAACTCCTCACAAAATACGTCAAGGACCAATCAAAACACAGATCCCAATGTCAAAGGTCAAATCTTGACTTAGAATGATGGAGGGATGATAGAGAAGAGACAGAATGATGGAGGGATGATAAAGAAGAGACAGAATGATGGAGAGATGATAAAGGAATGAAGAGACCATGTGCTGGACCATGTGGTTCCATGATAGCCAACTGTGTTGTTGTACTGCCTCCCATTCTCCCTCCCTCACACATACCACCTCTCCCTCTCTCCCTCTCTCCCTCTCTCTCTCTCTCTCGCTCGCTCGCTCGCTCGCTCTCTCTCTCTCGCTCTCTCGCTCTCTCTCTCTCGCTCTCTCGCTCTCTCTCTCTCTCTTTCTCTCTCGCTCTCTCTCTCTCTCTCGCTCTCTCGCTCTCTCTCCCACTCTCACCCTCTCTCTCACATCTCTCGCCCTCTTTACCTCATTCTCTCTGTGTCATTACCTTGACCACATGTTGTTTGAGAGACAGAGGGAGAGAGAGACTGAAAGAACGTGACAAAAGGGACATTACAGGAAGAGGTAGAGAGAGTGAGCGACAGACATGTTGAGAGAGAGAGAGAGAGAGAGAGAGCGAGAGAGAGAGAGAGAGAGAGTGAGAGAGAGAGAGAGAGAGAGAGAGAGTAGTTTATTTAACAGTTGGTTAAACACAGGGCTCGGGGACTCCATATAAAGACAAAACACGCTGCTGTCACGCACACACACACACACACACACACACGCACACACACAGACAAGCACACAGAGGAGCAGAGGAGGTAGACAGAGAGATGAGAAGTCAACTTCAGGGTTAAGGGGAGTTCCTGGGTTCTGTGTGTGTGTGTGTGTGTGTGTATTTCTGTGTGTGTGTGTGTGTGTATTTGTGTGTGTGTGCGTGCATGTATGTGTGTGTGTATGTGTGTATGTGTGCGTGCATGTATGTGTGTGTGTGTGTGTGTGTGTGTGTGTGTGTGTGTGTGTGTGTGTGTGTGTGTGTGTGTTTCTTTTCACTCTGGAACAGATAATTTCCTGGGCCAGAAGAGAGGGAGGGGAAATCGAGGGAAGAGTTGAAAAAGACAAACAGTTAGCCTCTGATGAAGAGATTATAGCTCTCTCTTAATAACTAGATCTATAGATAGATATATCTATCTATAGATATAGATTTATAGATACATAGATATATAAAGATATATATAGATATATAAATGTGTACGTAGATATAGTAGTACTATATATATAGATATATCATCTGTTATCCCCCATCTTCCCTTTCTTTCTTTCTCTCTCTCTCTCCATCTCTCTCTCATCCTGGTCCTTATAAGGGATGAATGTTATCATCCTCCATCCTAACCCACTATCCTCCATTACACCTCCCTATCATCCTCCATCCTAACCCATTATCCTCCATCACACCTCCCTATCATCCTCCATCCTAACCCATTATCCTCCATCACACCTCCCTATCATCCTCCATCCTAACCCATTATCCTCCATCACACCTCCCTATCATCCTCCATCCTAACCCATTATCCTCCATCACACCTCCCTATCATCCTCCATCCTAACCCATTATCCTCCATCACACCTCCCTATCATCCTCCATCCTAACCCATTATCCCCCATCACACCTCCCTATCATCCTCCATCCTAATCCATTATCCTCCATCACACCTCCCTATCATCCTCCATCCTAACCCATTATCCTCCATCACACCTCCCTATCATCCTCCATCATAATTTATGTAATCTATTCTCTCTCTCCAGTGTCTGCTGGGGACGCTCGATCCTGTTCTGGGGGCGTGGCCAGCCTCAGGACCCAGAATGCATTGCAGCGGGATGGGGGTTTGTCTGTACACCCTCACGGCCAAGCAGAGAGAGAGGGGCTTGAGGTCAAAGGTTGAACAAATAGTTTCAATTCATCTGAAAATTGTGTAAATGTCTTTCTTGGGTGTCTTGCTGTCTGTCTGTGTTTCTGTCTGCCTGACTGGGTGTCTGTCTGTCTGCCTAAATGGGTGTCTATCTGTCTGTCTGAGTGTCTGTCTGTCTGCTTCACTGTCTGTCTGTCTGGATGTCTGTCCCGGTGTCTGGTTGTCTGTCTGTCTGGGTGTCTTTCTGATTGTCTGTCTGGCTTTTTGTTTGTCTGGTTGTAGGTCTGTCTGTTTGGGTATCTGTCTGTCTGGGTGTCTGTCTGTCTGGTTGTCTGTCTGGTTGTCTGTCTGTTTGGGTGTCTGTCTGACTGGGTGTCTGTCTGTCTGTCTGTCTGTCTGGTTGTCTGTCTGGGTGTCTGTCTGGTTGTCTGTCTGGTTGTCTGTCTGGTTGTCTGTCTGTCTGTCTGGGTGTCTGACTGTCTGGGTGTCTGTCTGTCTGGTTGTCTGTCTTTTTGAGTGTCTGTCTGTCTGGGTGTCTGTCTGTCTGGGTGTCTGTCTGTCTGGTTGTCTGTCTGGTTGTCTGTCTGTCTGTCTGTCTGGGTGTCTGACTGTCTGGGTGTCTGTCTGTCTGGTTATCTGTCTGTTTGAGTGTCTGTCTGTCTGGGTGTCTGTCTGTCTGGTTGTCTGTCTGGTTGTCTGTCTGGTTGTCTGTCTGTCTGTCTGTCTGTCTGGGTGTCTGTCTGTCTGGTTGTCTGTCTGGTTTTCTGGTTGTCTGGTAGGGTCGGGCTGGTTTCTGGTAAAACGGTATAGCATGGTTACATACTCCTGTGCAGAGTTCTATGCATCGCCTCAAATGAAGGCTCAGCGAGGAAGTTGGAAATCTGTGAGCAGAGATGTTCTGAGATGTTCCTACAGTGGGTGTCACAGCAGTGTTCCTGAGATGTTCTGAGATGTTCCTACAGTGGGTGTCACAGCAGTGTTCCTGAGATGTTCTGAGATGTTCCTACAGTGGGTGTCACAGCAGTGTTCCTGAGATGTTCTGAGATGTTCCTACAGTGGGTATCACAGCAGTGTTCCTGAGATGTTCTGAGATGTTCCTACAGTGGGTGTCACAGCAGTGTTCCTGAGATGTTCTGAGATGTTCCTACAGTGGGTGTCACAGCAGTGTTCCTGAGATGTTCCTACAGTGGGTGTCACAGCAGTGTTCCTGAGATTTTCTGAGATGTTCCTACAGTGGGTGTAATAGCAGTGTTCCTGAGATTTTCTGAGATGTTCCTACAGTGGGTGTCACAGCAGTGTTCCTGAGATGTTCTGAGATGTTCCTGCAGTGGGTGTCACAGCAGTGTTCCTGAGATGTTCTGAGATGTTCCTACAGTGGGTATCACAGCAGTGTTCCTGAGATCTGAGTGCAGATTGTGTGCACGGGAACAAGCTTAGAGGTCTGCCTGTTTGTGTGCCAGACTGGGTGTCAGTCTGTCTGCCTGCCTGCCTGTCTGCCTGCCTGACTCTGTGTCTGTCTAGGCGTCTTTCTGTCTGGGCGTCTTGCTGTCTGTCTGAGTGTCTGTCTGTGAACGATCTTAGACTCCACACCCCGTCTACTCCCATTATGGACCACACAGGTTGTGTGGAACGCCCATGATTACCTGGATCTCTCAGTATACTGATCGCTCATTCAGAATCATGAGTGTTTGTTTCATTCATTTATTTATAATACGAAGGGAAAGTAAAAAAAAGTCTGTCTGGGTTTCTGTCTGTTCATCTGTTAACTGTAGGCAAAAACAGCCCCAACAGCCATTGGGTCTGTGTGTGTGTGTGTGTGTGTGTGTGTGTGTGTGTGTGTGTGTGTGTGTGTGTTTATGTGTGTGTGTGTGTGTATGTGTGTGTGTGTGTGTGTGTGTTTATGTGTATGTGTATGTCGGTGTGTGTGTGTGTGTGTGTTTATGTGTATGTCGGTGTGTGTGTGTGTCTGTGTGTGTGTGTTTATGTGTATGTCGGTGTGTCTGTGTGTATGTGTGTGTCTGTGTGTGTGTGTGTTCGTGTTTGTGCGTGCGTGCGTGAAAAAGCAGAAACAGCTCTTGTCTGTATACATATCAGGCATGCCAGATAGGGAGATCCACTAGAGATAATGCACTCTCACACGCTCACACACACACACACACACACACACACACACACACACACACACACACACACACACACACACACACACACACACACACACACACACACACACACACACACAGTGTATTAACCACTGATCTAAACACCATACATGGTGGCACAGGATCCTACAGTAGCAGGACACAGCCTCTATCTCTCCCTGATCACTGGGCTTCTAGCATGTGGACTTTTAAACTTATTATGAAACAGGACCCAGATTAGACCTAGATTATAGGGGATAGATATTAAAGATGAAATTGTATAGATATTATAGATCTAGAGTACATTATAGAGCTAGATTATAGATTAGAAAGGTTTGGTTATTTTTCTCCATGAAACACAGTGAATCCCTGCTCACAGTAACAACACCCAAGAAGCAGCTTGCTAACCTAGCATAATGCTAACCTAGCATAATGCTAACCTAGCATAATGCTAACCTAGCATAATGCTAACCTAGCATAATGCTAACCTAGCATAATGCTAACCTAGCATAATGCTAACCTAGCATAATGCTAACCTAGCATAATGCTAACCTAGCATAATGCTAACCTAGCATAATGCTAACCTAGCATAATGCTAACCTAGCATAATGCTAACCTAGCATAATGCTAACCTAGCATAATGCTAACCTAGCATAATGCTAACCTAGCATAATGCTAACCTAGCATAATGCTAACCTAGCATAATGCTAACCTAGCATAATGCTAACCTAGCAGCCTATGAATCTAGCATCCTCCCAACATAGCATCAGGCTACCCCAGCATCCTGATAACATAGCAACCCGCCTAAGGTCTCGATGTACTTCGGTGTCCTACATGTACGTATGTACTGTCTGCACACAAACGCTACGCCACTGGTCACACACTCCACTGCGTACTTCGTGTCTTCAGGAACGTTTACAAGCTATGTCCACTAGAGGGCAGGCCAGCGACCAAACATTTGGATCAACCTCCATTTTTCTTTCCATTCTTTCTCGCTCAGGTTAAGAGCGGTTCCAGTGTCACGGCAACCACTGTGGCCTGCAGACGTGTCATGGTGTGGCAGCAGCGCCACACCACACAGATGTGTGTAATGCCGAAGTAGCGCACGTAGCTCTTCACATTCACGTCTTTGCTGCTTCCTGTTTCGCCGTTGGTAGTGGTCCTCGCTTACGCCTACTCTCAAGGCTACCCAGGGAGACGGGCACAGAGCACGTCCTAACCAACGCAGGATTCACCCTTCACCAGTAGTGGGACACGTACTTAACAGTCAGTAAACATAGCAGCAGGCTCACAGTCACATATATCAGAGTGTAGTACGTACTTAACAGTCAGTAAACATAGCAGCAGGCTCACAGTCACATATATCAGAGTGTAGTATGGCCTTAACAGTCAGTAAACACAGCAGCAGGCTCACAGTCACATATATCAGAGTGTAGTACGGCCTTAACAGTCAGGAAACATAGCAGCAGGCTCACAGTCACATATATCAGAGTGTAGTACGGCCTTAACAGTCAGTAAACATAGCAGCAGGCTCACAGTCACATATATCAGAGTGTAGTACGGCCTTAACAGTCAGTAAACATAGCAGCAGGCTCACAGTCACATATATCAGAGTGTAGTATGGCCTTAACAGTCAGTAAACACAGCAGCAGGCTCAGTCACATATATCAGAGTGTAGTACGGCCTTAACAGTCAGTAAACATAGCAGCAGGCTCACAGTCACATATATCAGAGTGTAGTATGGCCTTAACAGTCAGTAAACACAGCAGCAGGCTCACAGTCACATATATCAGAGTGTAGTATGGCCTTAACAGTCAGTAAACACAGCAGCAGGCTCAGTCACATATATCAGAGTGTAGTACGGCCTTAACAGTCAGTAAACACAGCAGCAGGCTCACAGTCACATATATCAGAGTGTAGTATGGCCTTA